>WOVY01010075.1:0-271268 GCA_013436015.1 Rhipicephalus annulatus | reverse complement strand
GATTGAAATTAAAACCCTTCACTTCAAAGTACCCATCCAACTTTACTATTTAAAGGGGAAAATAAATCTAGTGGTTAGTTCACTAAGCATTACGGCTAGGTGGCGTTAGCCGCCGCCCGATCTAAAGGGTACAGCCACATCCATCCATCTATCCAGCCAAGAATATGCTCTCTGGCCTCTGGCTTGTTGCTCCAGGCCTAGTCAGGTAGATTTTCTGGCCTCACCGTTGAATTGTTTGCTCGGGTTGTGGCTTGCAAACATTGCGGTTTTGGGCTTCGTATCATCTTGTTCCGTCATCATGTCCTCCAAGTGGAGGACATGTCGAGTGTGAGGAGGGAGTACGACAAGGCGCTGATAGAATGAGCTATCAGTCTTACCAGGCAGGCGGTTGAGAGCGCACCGAGGCAGCTGACGCACACCAGCACTATCCGCTTCCTGTATAATACAGGCTAGGGAATTATAGAAACACAGAGCAGAAATCAACTCTTGTGCCTCTCTCAGGCACTCACAAGGCGGAACCTGCTTCGAACACTGAGGACCGAGCTAAGCAACACCATGCGTGACGATAAATCATGGTCTCCTATTGCAGTAATGGTTAAGGCACGCGTGCAACTTAAACCATTGTCACGCAAGATGAATTCAAACACCATCGAAGTGAACCCAAGGCACATGCTGATTATTATGTACGGTACTAGCGCTAAATTCATGCAGACGTTTAGTTGGCGCTGCAGTAGGCCTAGTTGAAGGAATGGCCACAGCTACTGCTGTGATGGAGAACGGGCTCATTAACATCTTCATGTAGATTAAAACGGCTTACCCCGAAATGGCTGGGAGTGTCACGCTATCCCTAGCAGTGGCACATGCAGTTGCATATTTAACGATTACAGAAATGGCGTACCGATTTCCAAAGCACCTATCAATACTTCCGTCAAGGCGTAGCACCAAACACTTTATCGCACATTTTGGGAAACATTCCTTTTTCCCCATCTGGTGGCTAGGCATGACACGCCCAAGAATAAGCATGTTATATGTATGTCGGAGGTATTTCCATCTGATCCCTGAAAAATTATTTCCCTAAACCCATGGAAAAAAAGAAAATGGAATTCGCACCTGTCATCACATTGCACCCCATCACAGGAATGGGATCAGATTGGCCTGGCGCTCAATACTCTCTTACGCTTAATCAGAGCTCGGTCTGGCACCAGCTCCAGACAAAACCATTTATAATCTCCTGTCTGGCACATCTGTTCTACTCTGCTCTCTCTCAACCGGAGTGCACCATGTACATGTGGTTCACCCCTGGTGGATCTTTTTCACTGTTTGTGAATTGCACACAAAGCCCTTACTGGTAGATCCTATTCCCAATTCTTCACTATTCTCATGGGAGGCCACTCTTTGGGCAGCTTACATCACGACATGTGCGTGTCAGGATGTCAGTGCCGTCTTTTTCGGAGTCGGCGCCATCTTTTCTTTCTCTTTTGCTCCTTCCCTGTCCTGTGTTTCTGGTGTTGCGCTGCAAACAAGTGAAGATGGTAAAGAACACCAGATGTTCAAAATTTGCTTCTCATTAATATATCGTGGTTTTGGGAACTAAAACCCCAGATATATTGAAAGAAGATGCATGAAAAGAGAAGGATGATATTGGAAACTGGCAAAAAAGGGATGACAGACTTCTTAAGCTATGCTGCCATTGAGATTTTCAGCTGTTCACGCAATTCTCACACGTGACTTTGATGCAGCTATGCACATATCACACAAGCATGCTGACTGTACAGTTAGTATAACTGCAACCTTCATGTACCCAGCCTTCATGTACCCTCTATGACATTTCAGAACATCTGAGTCAGTGTTAGCATCAAGTTATGTTCTTCATGCTGGGGAACCAGTGTGATGAGTTACCATTTCTACAGAATGAAGCCCTGTCTACCTGGAACAAGCTGCAAGATATATAACTAAACGGCCCTTTTCAGGGCCAGTCAATCTCTGTACGGCTTGGATGCACCAACTGATTCCCTTTATCATCAACCCTCAATAAAACTAGCAAATGTTTGTACATGTGCAAGCAGTGTCATTCAATATCTTAGAAATGCTTGTGAAGCAATTTCAAGGAGAATCGTTTTTCTGATCTCATAGTGAGGCATTAGGAACACCTTAGCCGCACCAAATGCCATTATTCAATGAGAGGAACAAGAGAAATATTTCACTGAGAACTATGAAGTAAACAAAAAAACAAATGTTTTCAGATACTGCGAGATCATTTCATAAAAAAAGCTCAGAAGTTGCTATGTGTGGCCACATTTAATCTGTACAAGCATCGTGTGGTTACAAAATTCTGTACCAAACATAGGTTCAGCTTTCTGGAATAGACCGCGCTGCACAAGCTAGCTCAGTGCATGCACTTCTGTACCCTGCCAGAGAATATTTTTACCACCAGTATGTTGTAACGTGAAGTGGAATGGTGATTGCATACTAGGGCGCGTCCTGCAGGACTCCAATAAAGTTGTTTCACTTGATCGGTTGGTGTGCTGTAAGCAGAACATTTCCAAGAAAAATCGTATAGTTTGGAGGAGGACTTAAGCAAGGAAAGGTGTAGATAAAACACTGCATTCACTGGCATTATCCTCACCAAGTATAACATTGTTTTTCTGGTGAAGCTTTGTGTCTGCACAGCGAGCAGGATAAGCTGGTAAAAACATGCAAAATGGGAAGTCTAGCACAGCAACTCTGTGCAGTACTGCTCATTTCATGGAGCATTAATTCACAGGCTTTGCTCATTGTTAGCGTTAAGGCCTATATTATGTCCACTGCAGGGAGGAGCCCAAATCAATGTTCCCTGTCCTGTATGAGCCAATTTCATATTATGGCTGATGATTCTCGATCTCATTTGAACTAATCACCTGCCACCCTCTGCTACATTTCATGTGTCCTAATATAAATTAATTGAACATTACTGACCTGTCATCCATCTTGTTTTCTCATTCCCACTAATGCATTGATTTTTGATAAACTCTGCTTTCTTCCCATGTCTTAATATTATGCTAGCCGTTTGTTCATTTTGCTGAAACATTATCTTTGCTCAGAAGCTAGAAGTTATCAGAAAGAACATAACGACATTCTACCTCCTGAGCATATGGCATCATCAATACAAAAATGTAATAAAAGTGAGAAAACATCCTATCTATATAGAGGCCCTAAAATACTGCAGGAGGCAACAAATAAACTGGTATTTGTATAAAGGCAGTGACAAAAACTTTGACTACTGTCACTTATTCTGATTCTTGGGACATCTTTTTTAGTACATCATAACACATAATTACACATTTACACAATTTACACAGAGGAATTGCTACCACGTTCATTGAGGCCACCCTTCAGAAGTCATGTGAGCACAAGGATGAGGTAAGCCTTAAAAACCAGATTAAAAGACTAAAGGATGCTGGATATCCCAACAGCACCCATCACACCCGTGTGCTAAACCCTCCTGCAGAAAGTCAAGTTAAACAAAACAGGACCAAAATAAAAACAGAATGACCAAAGATCTTTGCATGCTATACCGTACGTACATAAGGTGTTTCACAATATAAAGAAAAATAGCGAGCCGATATGATTTTATCTTGTTATTTGCCATCCATTGCAAGTTTTCAAAAGTGTGTGTACTAAAAAGCAACAGGGAATAGCCATTATTTCACCATTCGTCACGAGAATAGGTATACTGAATGCCAATATAATGTTGTGTATGAGATACTATTGACATGTGGAAACGTAAACATAAGACAACTGGGCAGTGCCCCAATGTTTGAGCAAGACAGCATGCTTAAAATGTTAAGAATGGCTATGCTAGTCGCATGGCCATACACTGTAAAGAATGTAAGTGCAGTTCTATGTTTCATAAAACACTGTTTTTGAAAAAAGCAAGAACAAGAAATGAAAGAGAGACTGTGAAAGCTTTTTCTTGTCAGGAAGGCCATGAATCAGTGCATCAGTATACCTTCACTCATCCATTCGGAGAGAGAGTATTCTTTCTCAGTTAAGATTATATTATCATGGTCTCACATGTGTCGTTGTGCATGAGCACTGTTCTTGTACTCTGTATAAATGTGGGCGTAGTACCTTCAATAAAATTTAGTTGGCAGTCAGCGCTCTTTCCTGTCCTTTTTGTCTTTTCCTGAACTTCTCTCACTGTTACTAGAACACAACCACGATGAACCAACTTGCCCAGATTATGCTATTGTTGATGAAAAGTCAGAGCACGAAAATACTTCAGGGGCTCAGAACCTCCTCACTACCCGTCTAGTTACGAACCCCGGTCTATGTGTTCCGAGAGTGAAGCACTAGTGGAGCTATCTAACTACATACGGTGAGGAGGGTTTGTGTATACTCGAGCTTGTTTCATGACATGGTGAGAGGTGGCAGGTTGTCGAAATAATATGCTGTGTGGGAGGTCAAGATTTTGATTGAGAACGCTGAGTATGAGCCAGTGACAATAGGCGTTCAAGATTTTTTGCGATATTCACTCTAGCATAGGACCTTGGTTGGTGGTTGACGTGTGCATTTGATCACATTGTAGTCTTCCATCATAATTTTTTGCCACTTGGCGTCGGCGCTCTTGAGTTGTACCAAAGTAATTAAGCATTCAGGTACAAGTATCTTCTGTCAGTGTTTCAATGAAGAGCTGAATTTGAGTAATAGCTTCTATCGATACTTCTGGCATTGGTGTATGCACATTTCTTTTGAAGTTCTCTTGCAAAAAAGGCATTAAAGGTATGTTTTTGTGACTTTTTAGTGTTGGCCAGAACTGCTGATGTGTCCGAACGGCTCTTCGATTGGTTGTGGTGTTGTCTTGTTCAGGGCCACAGAGCTTTAAGTCTTTTTTTTATATTTGCCTTCACAGGAATGCTCTTTGCATGCTTCTTCAGTACTTTGTATTATTCCTAAAGCATTTACTTCCAGATATTGATTGTGGTGCTTTAATCTAGTGTTCATCTTCACGCTAGCTTCATTTGCATGCAAAGCAAGAACTCAGGAGTATGGTAACTTTTGCTATGGGCTTTCTCTTCTTCAGTCTACTGTATTTTTGCCTGTGTTTGTCTAAGCACTGAGAGCCTCGTGCGACAGCTTTTTTTGTGCACTTATTGTGTGCCAATGACTTATTTGCCTCCTCAGCTAAAGACTTTTTGTATTATAAGAGAAAACTCTGTCTGTATTGGTTTTGTCATTTGCTGATGGTGTATCTTCAGTATCTTTTCTCAGTGTACACTATACTTGAATGGAAGAGCAGCATGACTACCTTCAGCTGTTAGCAGGCTTTTAGCTGCTGTAATACTGATTGATGCTCCTTTCTCGGGCATTCTATTTTGGATGGTTGGCATGTCATTGCTTCTTTTAAACTTTAAAAACTGCAGGTGCGCCTTTTTCTGGTTACACCTGGTATATTTTTCTAGTGGTGATGTGCTCCATATATATATATATATATATATATATATTGCTAACTTGAGAAACAAGGCCTCTTTACGTTAGGTGCACATCAGGTGGGAAGAGTACTTCTATTACTTGTCAAGATTGTGGCCCCTTATGGTGGGAATCATAATGCACTGTTGATGTGTCAAATTCACATAGCATAATTCCAAGGCACTCGATCAATATCCAAGGAAGAAAATTATGGTCTTTTGCGTGAGTTTCCGCAACTCATAGTAATTTGTATGTAAATGAATACTTCATCATTCTTGGCTGTCATGTTTCATGGAAGCACATGTGCTTCGTTAATAACAAAAAAAAACACGCACGCTCACGCCACTGCAGTGGCGTGAGCGTGCGTGTTTTTTTTGTTATTAAACGATTTGCCCTATGCATTCACGTTTCTTCTTTTTTTGTGTGTCGTACTGCTCGTATCACGCAGCCTACCGTTTTGGGCACACGTAAAAAAAGTACATAAAAAAGAAGCGTTCCACGCCGAAATTCATGTTCGCAACGAGCTGGCTACGACGCCCACACACTCCGCAACACCTTACCAACCGTTCGCTGCGATGTTGTTGGGAATTCGTGTGGTCGTTGCATGAATATAGCGCGTGCTTGCGTGCACACGCGCGTCTGTGTGTTAGATCACGGCAACTGCATATGTTGTATGATTCAGTCACCATAACGCAACTGACGACCCCCGCTCTTCCCACACGTCAAGCAGCAGCAAGTGCCGTTAACACGTACTGTGCTGTGAACGCAAAACAGATTCGAATAGGTCGCGTAGATAGCTAGTCCGACACATGATACGATAAGATTTGCGTCAGATATTCGATGTCTACATGCACGCGTAAGACAGCGGTATCCGCAGCAGCTTCGTCATACGTACGGATAGCACCGCATCGTACGTCACGTCTGACAGAGAAACTTGATCGGTAATTTTTTCTCACTTAAAAAGTCTACCTTGCACAACTTCAACCAACGATTACGCATTTCAACCAACTGTGCATGGTTTATTGATTGATTGATTGATATGTGGGGTTTAACGTCCCAATACCACCATATGATTATGAGAGACGCCGTAGTGGAGGGCTCCGGAAATTTCGACCACCTGGGGTTCTTTAACGTGCACCCAAATCTGAGCACACGGGCCTACAACATTTTCGCCTCCATCGGAAATGCAGTCGCCGCAGCCGTGATTCGAACCCGCGACCTGCGGGTCAGCAGCCGAGTACTTTAGCCACTAGACCGCCGTGGCGGGGCATGGTTTAATGACAAAAAGATAGTTCTAATATTGTGCCCGGCACATATATTACTCTCTCTCTAACTTGAAAAATCGGTGCGTGAATTGGGGCCAGAACAGCGCCAAAAAGCAGCAGCCGCAGAAATTGGCTCATATTCTAATATTATGACATCGTGATGTTGACTTTTCAGCTGACGCCGGCAATAACGGTCAAACGGCGGGCCAATAATGCCGGTCTTATTGGATGGCTCCGCCCATATTGGCTGCTTCTTGTACAACCTGGCCCGATGTGTCCGTTCTAATCAGCCGGCACAGCCTATATGGGCGGAAAGTTCTGAAAGCTGGCCCAATATAACCAATCTAATAGACTGGCACAGCCATCATTGGCGGAATGTTGTTAATGCTGGTCCAACATAGCCGTTCTATTCGGCTGGCAGAACCAATATTGGGGGTACGTTGTGAACGCTGGTCCAACGTCGCCGTTCTATTTGGCTGGCACAGCCAATCTTGGCGGTACGTTGTGAAAACTGGGCCGTTCATGGGCCAGGCAATGCCGATCTATCCCCAATATTGGGCCAACCTTCTGTGCTGCCTGGGTCAGCTTGACCTTTTTTTCGCGCATAGCGTGACATTTTCAGCGCAGTGTGAAAAACACCCACGTTTTTGTGCATAGTCTCCCATTCTCAGAGCAGCGTAAAAAAAGCAAATCCCTAAGAATCATGCAGCTATGTATTTTTTTGTAAATTACCACACCACCTAATACTTACGTATTGATATTACACCTTAGGTATGTCCAACATTTATTTACTTTTTGAACGACAATGTAGAAAAGTATGAGCGCAGCCAACAGCTTTATATGGCTGGGTATTGCAGAAGTTCAAATCCATTGACCGGGTGGCTTAAGAATGTGACAGACAGACCAAAATCTCTGCGTTCAAGACTCGCAAGAAAGACTGCATGTTTTGAAACGGGAGCTGTAACAGTTATCAATATACACATGATTGATTTACGATCATCCAAAGTAATACTTATGATTTACTATCTCTTCAGTACGCCGGTACTCATTAAGGGTGACGTAAAGAAAAACGAACTTGATACAGGAAATTGATACAGGATGTCGGTAATGACCTTATTAGGTTGCCTCTGTAAACGAAAGCATGAGTTCATTGGTCAGCATCATAAAACAAACCACTTATACGAGAGTAAAAAAGAAGTCTGCTTACATTTTTTTCAGTTCTTGGAGAGCCAGATGTAAGACTGCAACACCAATGTTGTTAATCTCCCTGACTGAGGACGAAGCAGAGACAACGCCCATTCGTTGGGGAGATGCTCCCCTCACCACACCCCCGCTTGTCGTGGGCAAGTGTTTGTGTCTTCCCTGCATTATATATATATATATATATATATATATATATATATATATATATATAGAGAGAGAGAGAGAGAGAGAGAGAGAGGAGAACAAAGGAGGGTTTGGGTGAACGCCCGCCATATCTATTCAAGGGACACGAACCGTCGTGACCCAGACGTCATACCTTTTTTTTAAAAAAAAAAACCCTACTTCCTGGTCGCCTTGTCTTGCCATTGCTTTGCTGACACGTCTTATTATTCACCCTCACATTAAAGGAAGACTTCAGTTTTCAATAGCTGGAAAAATTACAAGCAGTGGCATAGAAGTGATGAATATCACAGTGCAAACATCGTTCCATGGATTCTCAATGCAACAGTGTTCCATGAACTAATCGGTATATATAGAGCAGAGTGCAGCAGATCGGAGATATTTGTCATGTACCTGTACTGCTTTTATTATGTCTTACAGTTTCAGCCAAAAAGGCTGTTAGCAATGCTCGGTGCATACCGCGCAGCAATCTTTGGGAAGGTTCGCAATTGTTTGAGGTAATTTTCTTAATCCGGAGAACACGCAGGAAGCTAATTGTCAATTGTGTTCGGAGCTCACGCGAACGCCAGCGATAACGCCAGGTGGTTTGATTATTGCTACTTAATAGACAACCCATTCTGCCGAAGATCAGATTACCCGACCAGCGCTGCTCTCCTTGCATAGCTTGAACTGATTGTTCTTTTGCCTCTTCTTTACAGGACGCAACTTTGCCAAGTATATATATATATATATATATATATATATATATATATATATATAGAGAGAGAGAGAGAGAGAGAGAGAGAGAGAAAGAGAGAGAGGAGAACAAAGGAGGGTTTGGGTGAACGCCCGCCATATCTATTCAAGGGACACGAACCGTCGTGACCCAGACGTCATACCTTTTTTTTTAAAAAAAAACCCTACTTCCTGGTCGCCTTGTCTTGCCATTGCTTTGCTGACACGTCTTATTATTCACCCTCACATTAAAGGAAGACTTCAGTTTTCAATAGCTGGAAAAATTACAAGCAGTGGCATAGAAGTGATGAATATCACAGTGCAAACATCGTTCCATGGATTCTCAATGCAACAGTGTTCCATGAACTAATCGGTATATATAGAGCAGAGTGCAGCAGATCGGAGATATTTGTCATGTACCTGTACTGCTTTTATTATGTCTTACAGTTTCAGCCAAAAAGGCTGTTAGCAATGCTCGGTGCATACCACGCAGCAATCTTTGGGAAGGTTCGCAATTGTTTGAGGTAATTTTCTTAATCCGGAGAACACGCAGGAAGCTAATTGTCAATTGTGTTCGGAGCTCACGCGAACGCCAGCGATAACGCCAGGTGGTTTGATTATTGCTACTTAATAGACAACCCATTCTGCCGAAGATCAGATTACCCGACCAGCGCTGCTCTCCTTGCATAGCTTGAACTGATTGTTCTTTTGCCTCTTCTTTACAGGACGCAACTTTGCCAAGATGAAAAGTTGCGTAGTTCAAAGTTCTGCTGAAGCTTTCTCCACCCTCATGACCAAGTGAAAATAACTTGGTGGTACATAGCTAGCGGATCTGGCTATTTCGTCGTGTACGTCAGCACATGTAATAGATCTGCCCATACACATGCTTTGACACACGCAGCCAACGCTCTCTCAAGAAACTGATAAAGATAAGTATATCTGAAGATGTATACAGTGTCTGGATACGGGATGGTTCGGCTAATGCTGCAAACCGGGCCACACGATCACTTGGTTCACCTTAAGACGTAAGCAGCCAATACATCAGTATTCATATATCTTTGATGTAGTTTTCTTTTCAGCTCTTGTTTACCTCCCTTAACGCCATGAAAAACTGAATCCCTGAATGCACATCGAAAGGAACATGAACACAGTAAACCACTTCAGTAGAACAAGTGCGAAACAAGGTTTAATTATTTTTTCTGCTTTCGTTCATTCGCTTCCCAACGCGCCAAATCACGTCATTGTAGACACGTTGACTACGACAGTAAATGAAGTGCTGTGGCACAATGTCACAGAATGGATACCGATGTCCTTCTCAATGCGCTGAAACCTGCAGGAGCTCGGTGCAGCAGATTAGGAAGAGTGTTGCTGGTTAATAGGTGCGCGTTCAAGATTTTTGTTATTGTCTTAAATGATCTATAATTTAAACTTCATTTAACCAAAATTCTTTGGCGTTCTCATACTGAAAACGATGCGTCGTCAATATTTTGACATCCACCACTCCGTTGTGAAAGAAATTAATCATTTCAAGCCCTGTTGCGGATCGAAGCTGTGCCTGCAGGCTCTTTCGAGTGCCGAGGAATAGCCTTCATGCAACGCAACGCCCCAGAGCTGCACCAGTTGCGCATCAGCATTGGTGACGTTCGAGACATTTAGGATTTATTGATTGATTGATATGCGGGGTTTAACGTCCCAAAACCACCATATGATTATGAAAGACACCGTAGTGGAGGCCTCCGGAAATTTCGACTACCTCGGGTTCTTTAACGTGCACCCAAATCTGAGCACACGGGCCTACAACATTTCTGCCTCCATCGAAATTGCAGCCGCTGCAGCCGGGATTCGATCCCGCAACCTGCGAGACAGTAGCCGAGTACCTCAGCCACTAGCCCACCACGGCTTGGCACATTTAGTATTTAGACAGCGTTAGTGCGAACTAGCCCAAAGTGGGCATCTTAAGGGCTTATTACTACCTTTATTTTGGGCCTTCTCCTTCAGGTTGTGGGCGAGCCGCCAGGGGGCTGAGGTGCGTAGTCGCACCTCACATGGGCTCCTTCTCTCATTTCAATTTTTTGTGCAACCTTGCATGGACACTGCTCGCGTTTGGTGACCTGGGATCCCTCACGTTGCAGGGCATCGTTTGACACCAGAGTCATCGCAGTGAGTGTACTTTTTTACTAGATATTGAACTCTGAACATATTGTGCCTGTTCGCTGGGACGCAACATCGCCAAGGAATTCAGAGGACGCGCTGCACGCGAACGCCGCTGTGGCAAGAGGACGGGCCTGCGAAACGAGCTGGACACCAGCGTCGCGCAGGTGCACAAGCAAGCTGCTCACGCAACACCGAGACGCAGCGTCTGAGGTAAAGAGCTAATGCTCTCACGGAAACGCAGACGTCTAACCCACGCCAAGAAAACGCGAGTACGATGCAAGTGGACAACACGGAGGGTATTTCAAGAACGGCGTCACAATGAACGTTTTATGAAAATAGTGGCAGAACAACAGGCAAAGCCCACATCGAGTGGCTTCAAGGTGGCCGTAAAGATAGGTCAGCGAAAGAAGAAAAGTCCACCGAAGAAAGAACTACGCAACCTGTGAAGCCAGACGCCGAATCTCAACCGCAACGTCAACGCGGCACTAGGATGTGGCCATTCCCTACTGATGACTTCAATATTGTATTCCGCCAGCAACCAGGACTATATCTTTCAAAACGAACACTCATAGAGGTTACACATGCTATCGGAAGATCCAGTGGCTTGGCCCAGCAGGACAATTATGACCATGTATGAGTGCAGGCACAAAAAGTAGAGAATGTGATCATCGAAAGCACAGCAAGCACTGAACGAGCTTCCAAACTGCAAAGTATAAATGCAAGACAGCTCGGTGAAGTAATATATCAAGTGAATCCGCACAATCGACACCCCGATGTTGTGTGCCGCGGGGTGATCTACGGCCTCGAACCAGGAACAAGCCTCACATAGATTGTTGCAGGACTTTGCGAAGACCCAAGATACCACGTCCTTGGCGCGCACATGCTGGGATCTTCCACAGCTGCAGTTATCACTATCGACGGGCAGCACGTTCCTTTTTACGTAATGTACCTCAGTGGAGACTACCGATTCACGCCATACCGGAAGTTCATTCAATATTTCCAAACCTGTCGAGCCCTAGGTCACCGACAAGACATCTGCCCTTCGCCGAAAGCGAACTTCCGCTACAAATGCGGCCACGACAAGGACACAGAACCACATGACTGCCAACCGATGTGCAAGATATGCGGAGAAGACCTTGAGACTGCTGTAAAGGAATGCAAGAATGAACTCCACACCAAATCCCCTCCTTATCAAGTAAGACCCCAGCAGCTCGATAACGCTCGCGCCCGTGAGAATCACTGGAGTGCTTGCACCAATGACTTACGCGGGTCAGTTATCACACCAGAAATTTCATGGGCACTCTCTTTTCCCCCAAAATGTGACCGAAGTCGCCCTCGCTCTAACGAAAATGGTCGCTCTGGATCCCGCACGCCATCATGGTCTCACTCCATTAGGGGAATCAGTTACGCCGCCGCGGTGATCGGTAGTGACGGGCCCAGTTCTCTAAATACTACAAGTGCCTCGACCATCTCGCCTGCTCATACAGCAATAATCCGGCCTCTAGAAAATAAACTCCAAGATCTACAACGGAGGATACAACAACGCCCACAAGCCGAGTGTAGCACACTAGAACTTTACGACAGCACACTAAAACAGACGGAAGCCAAAATAATGAAGCGGGTAGAGGAAAGGCTGCAAGCACATGAAGCAAAGATGCTTGATCTCGTCGAGCGATGCCTTGAAGTTCTCGAGAAAGCCCTCACTGCGAAACTTCTCGCATTCATACACATAACCATAGAGAAAGTGGTTACTAAAATTACGGAAAAGGTAGACGCACTGACCCGATGTTCTGTTATAACCAGTTATATATCAAGGTATATATGGATATATATATATATATATATATTTATATATATCCATATATACCTATATATACATATAGGTATAATTGGATATATAAATATATATTTTCTGAGCTGCCGGGGTGCCGATCTCCGAGAGATGGCGCCGTGAGCATACCTTTGCTCCGGCTAGGGTGGCTACAAAGGGGAGACGTGATGAGCGCGGCGCTTATTGCTTAACGGAGAAGGCCCTTCGGCGCGCCGATGCCGCTTTTCGGCGCGCCGATGCCGCTTCGGCGCGCCGATGCCGCTGTTGGCAGCGACGTGGGTAGTGAGCGGTGCACTTCGCAAAGGTTTCCTCGGGGGCTTTGCTTTTTTTTATTTCAGAGGCGGTGGCTGCTTGGCAAGTACTTTGTCAATCGGTGATCGCGCTGGGTTACTGTGAAATGCCTGAAGGTGTCAACGACAAAAAAGTAGATCCAGCGTCGCTGCATTATGCTTGTCTGCCAAGCTTAATGCTTCATTTCAGCCTCTTGAAGAGTCCCAAGGGTGGCAACGTAGATCACTTAGGGGAGGAGTCGCTCTGTCTGTAGAAAAATGCTGCATGAGATGAAATAAAATGAGGAAGACTACGAAAGACTTTCATCTGATGCACTAGCAGTGTGTGTCGCCCAAGGATCGTAATCCGCTGGCTCAACGCCAAGCTTGATGGCTTCATGGCACAACAGCATAACTTCATAACTTATGCATACAAAAATTTCTTTACCTATGAGCAGCTGGTGGAGCATCAGGGACCAAGCGGAAATAGCGAAATACTTTAGGGTATGAAACTGCAGCGGATATTCGAACGACAGCACCAAACGACCGGCACCAGGCGGGAATCAACTGCCAGATTGGCAGCTCCCACACATAGACAGTCTAGGCCACTCCCTCCTTTTCGAATTTGGCATTGGAATTGCAGAAACTACAGACCTCCTTCTGCAAACTTGCAAGAATATGTTAAAACAAATAATTCAGATATTATCGCGTTGCTGGAAACCCACACAGAAAAAATCAAGCTCCCTGGCTACAGCACTCTCACATGCTTACCCCGCACCGCCATTCTAGTCAAGAAGACTCTAAACGCACAGGCTCATGAAATTGAAGACATTCGATTACACCATCGTGGAGATAATTCCCCACTCGGAAGACTCAACAAAGCTTATAACTGGCCTATCTTAACAGCCCTCCGCTAGAGCAGCTACACCAATACGACCACTTCGTCCACGACCTCCGTTAAATGGTTAACGGCAACCGACGCGTCATAGTTGGGGACTTCAATGCTCCACACGCGGCCTGGGGCTATCACAGCACCACCAAGAAGGGGGCGCGTATTCACGACGCTGCACAGCAACACAATCTGACGCTGTGGAATGACTTGCTCAATCCAACCCGATTGGGCTACAGCATGTCGAATGATACTAATCCTGATCTCACGTTCACTAGAGATGTGCACAATGCAACGTGGACAAGACTACCAGACACTCTAGGGAGTGACCATCACATAATTCAAATAGAGGTCGAACAGGCTCACCACTCGCTCAAGACAGGAAAAGCTCGGCTCACGGACTGGCCCGCCTACAGGAATGACCTTGATGATGATTCGACTATCAAAGACATTGAAGCCTGGTTAAACAGTATTGTAGGTGTTGCTGATGGACATACCAAAACGATACACTTGAACGAGGACAATCCGGCAGTCGATAATCATCTCCTTTACCTATGGGAAGCTTGAAGAACGCTTATTAAACGATGGCAACGGCAAAAGCTCAACCGCAAGCTATAGCGCCGCATCGCCGTACTCACTAGACAGGCACAGGAGTACGCCAAAAACCTTGCGAACCAGAACTGGCGGTCCTTCTGCGACAACCTTCAAGGGACATTGAGCACAAAGAAGACTTGACGCACTCTTCGAGCCCTAATCGTCGACACCCACACTAAAACTAATCAAAGAAATACCATTCGGCGGCTCATACACAACTATGATGGCAGAGAGCACCTGTTACTCCAAGAACTTCAAGCAAAACTGCATGGCTCGGTTAACCAGCAAGCTACCTCCATCAACAATTCGACACCATACCGAACGAAGCACTAGACCAGCCTTTCACGCTGGCAGAGCTACACGCGGCCCTCGCTAAGCTTTCGTGCAACACGAGCCCAGGAAAAGACGGAGCGACCAATAAGCACCCACGACAGCTACCGCCCCGGGCGTTGATGGCGCTCCTTCGGCACTATAACGACTGCTGGAGGAAGGGTGAGTTACCACAAGCTTGGAAGCACTCAGAGGTGACCATGGTATCCAAGCCAAACAAGCCAATCTCGATTGTGAATCTTCGCCCCATTTCCCTTACATCTTGCGCTGAGAAACTCTTTGAGCACATGGTAAACGAGCGGCTCACCACACATCTCGAAGACAATGGTCACTACCCGGACACCATGTTCGGCTTCCGCCAAATGCTCAGCACACAAGACGTCCTCTTGCAGATAAAGGAAGATATTCTTCTCCGCTTGAGCAAGCACAATAAGTCATCTATTCTAGCTTTAGACGTAAAGGGCGCATTTGACAATGTGAGCCACGAAGCAATTCTGCGTAGCCTGGAAGATGACGGCTGCGGTGCGAAGGCATACACCTATGTGCGGGCTTTCCTCACCAACCGCACTGCTACTCTAGGGATTGCCAATATTAGGAGCGAGCTTTTTCAACTCGCTGACAAAGGCACGCCGCAGGGCTCAGTGATATCACCAGTGCTTTTCAACTTGGCCCTCCTTAAGCTCTCACGTCTCTTGGACACTGTCCCTGGCATACATCACGCGTTATAAGCCGATGATATCACTATGTGGACAACAGTTTCAAGCACGGGTGAACAGGAGGACCGACTTCAAGAGGCGGTTAACATCACTGAAGGATATATGAAGACCTGCGGCCTCCAATGTGCTCCGGAAAAGTAGGAACTGTTAGTACTTGCGGCACACACACGGGGTAGACCCCAAAGCTACGACACTCCTGACCCACAAAATACCACAAATTGACACGCTTCGAGTCCTTGGACTACACATACATAAAGATGGGTCTGGCTCTGCTGCCCTACCCCGGCTGCAGAACACTGTAACACAGCTCACCCACCTAATCCGAAGGGTGGCTAGTCGCTGCAGTGGCTTCAAAGAGCACGACACCCTAAAAATGGTACAAGCTCTCCTTTACAGCCGCATAACGTACGGAACTCCCTACCTCAACCTGCTGACAGCGGAGAAACAAAAACTTAATCTGCTGATATGAAAGGCTACAAAGCTTGCCCTAGGACTGCCGCTAGCCGCCTCCACTGACCGACTACTTCGCATGGGAGTTCATAATACGTGGGAAGAACTCACCAAAATCAGTTGGTGAGTTCTTATCAACCAGGTCGAGAGAATCAAGCTGTCACTCACAAAGGCAAGCTGCCCTTCGACGCACAGAATACCAGACCACCCCAGAACCCAACGAAAAATGCGAAGGCAAAATACCGTCACAGCTGCGAGAAAGCCTTGAAATTCAGCAGATCCATCGGAACATGCGTCCTCAACATCACTGAGAAAGGCGGCTCGCCAGGGTTAACATGATCCGGAAAAAGCTAGGCAATGACCCGCAGGCGCGATACGTGGACGCAGCCAAATATCCGGGACGTAATGCCTTCGCGATTAACGTCGCAGATTACAAGGGCGCGGTACTGACATCTGCGACTATCCTCGCCAAACGTGCGAAAACAGCTGAAGAGGCTGCCATAGCACTCGCCACCCAGACGAGTGGGTATCCCATCGTGGCCTTTACCGACTCACAAACAGCGACACGGAAGTACCTGAAAGGCAGATTCTCCACAGTGGTAATTAGGTAACTAAAGCGCATGGACAATGCTCCTCCCTACACATGCATAGTGTGGATTCCGGGTCATGAAGGTCTCGAGGGAAATGAAGCGGCACACACCGCAGCCCGCGAATGCGTCAACCAGGCATTCACATGCGAGATCCGAGGCACTTCTAACTCAACAACGGAATCGGATGCAAGAGAAATCATACCACTAACGTACCATGTATTACTGCAACATTATCGACTCGAACGCAGGTTATACCCTCCGCCACACCCAAAACTCACAAGAGACGAAAAGACTGACTATAGGCGTCTTCAAAGCAACACGTTCACCCACGGTGTACTATTGCACCAAATGAGGACAACGTTGCACAGCTACATCTGCCCTCACTGCAATGTGACAGACACTCTGGCGCGCCTCCTACTGCAGTGCAAAGTAAGCGTCCCAAGACTACGAGCAGCAACACCAGATGCGGACCAAGACATCCCCAGTGAAGTGTGGAAGGCTGCGATCTCCCAGCCGGACCTAGTCGAGCAGCGTCAACTCGTCGCTCGAGCTCGGCGGGCTGTCCAAGTCAGAGGGTTCCTGGAATAAGGGACCCTCCCACCTTCACTCACAAGCTTTATTGAATAAATGTTTTCTCTATCTCTCTGTCAGGTTGTGTTATGATGAGTGTCAATGATGTTATACGTTCTCAAATTTGTTTCGTTAAGAAATTATGTGGATAAAAAGTGAAAAAAGAATGGTAAATTTATGATCCTATATCAATTGTCAAATGAAATTCCGGGACAGGAAACTGCTATTTCTCTTTCTCTGGCATGTTTTCTTTGTGTTACCTGAACTTTTTTATAGCGCAATCAGCCTGGCCGGGCATGTATGCAACTTCGCTAGCAACAGTAGTGTTTCTCAAAGTGCCTTATTGCTCCCATAGCTCTAAGTGCTTAATTTAATCGTGAATGTGAAATTGAGTACTTTCTCGGTCTCAGTCACTGAAAGTCATTGTCATAGGGAATGCTGCAGAGGGCACACTTCGGACCGTTGAGCTCGAGTTCATGCCGTACTTCGACCAAAGAATGACTTCGCTTATGTTGTTCTACCATGAAATCAAAATGGCAAATAAAAAGATGAGCCCGCATACTCTCGATATGGCCGATCAACACCGCATGCATATTCAGTATACCGTGTTGTATTAAAAATTGGGCAGAGGCGATGGGCCTCAATTCACGCCCTAAAATCCGGTGTTGTGAAAACGCAAGACGGAAATATGAAAGGTAAGTTAAAGAGAATGCGCCTATCCTCAAGCAGCCACAAAATAGGATGAAGCAACGACAAGGCAAAAGCCCCTTGACCTGCGAACGGGGACAGCCCGCCTGTACCTCAGCGAATTCGGCAAACTCAACGCGTTAGCCAGAAGGCAAGCCAAAAAAATTGGCAGCATATTCACAGAGTGAATGATGGAGAGTGGGGCGAAGCATTTGTTCCTCCATTCGTTCTTGCTTCCGTCCGTCCATGCGTCCGCCCCTGCGTCCCTTCATGCATTCTTCCGCCCATCCAAGCGTGCGTCTCTTCGTGCATCCGTCCCTGCGTTCGTCCATGCATCCGCCCCTGCGTCCGTTCATGCGCCCATCCATGCATTTGTGTGTGTGTCCGTTCGGCCATCTATTCAACACTCCAAGTACCACAATAACGCATGTTTTCATCATATAGAAGCACCGTCATCCAGCGGACATTGCAAAGACTAAACGAGAGGTGGCACACGCACACCTTCTTACGACTTGGGCTTCGGGTCTACTTCCCACCTTTAACCACCTCGAGTTCATTGTATTTACTAGTTCACTGTATTCATAGCACTGCGGCTCAAGGCTCGCTAAACCTTTCTAAAACCAAGCAGGTTACGCCCAGCGAGTATAACGTAGCAACCCTTTCTTGTCAGATAGTGCTCAATGTATATGCCAATGGCTGCTAATCGGGAACGAGAGGCAGGAGCATTCAGATTTTAGTTAACGCGCACGCCTAGAACTGTTTATTGTGCAACAAAGCACAGGAGAAATCTCCCACAGGCACCACCTTGCAGGTCGAAATGTAACACTGGTTAGATGCTACGACTACGATTACAACTACGAGGGAAGAACGGGTGCCGCTTTAAGGTGCTTCGCCCCTAAAACCATCATCGGAATTTAGCTCGGCGTGGGTGCACCTTTCCAGCTAGCAGTTTCACTCTGTTCTCGTATTTGGAAGCGAGGTGCCTCTGGAAACGACATTTCAGGTTTGACGACAGTGCAACATGACGCATTGTGAGTGCGATGATTCGGCGAAAATTCTGTGACTCAAGTGAGCATGCCGCTGTACATAAGCAAGCAGCCTAAGGGTGCACAGCATTCATGGCACATTCAGGAACTCTAATGGCCACGAAATCGAATCACCCAATGTGTGCTATAGGTTTTCGCCATTCTTCAAGTTTTTGCTTTCTTATCTTGATATCACGTTCTTATTTTATGATAATTTTTTCATGGCAGCTCAGGCTGAACTGGTGCGATAACCTAGCAAGCCACAAGTGTAATTCCTTCAAGCGTCAAACCATTTTTATTTGTTCAATATATGAGAAATTGATTTAGAAACACGATGCTGATGCCTTCAGTCAACTTTGCGCGACTTGACACTACAGACATTACACAAATTTTTGTTCATTGAAGCACGTGAATGAGAAATACCTCGAGTATCTGCCTCATTGGATCTCACAGACCATCTCTTAGCATTTCTTTATACTCTGCTGGAGATTGTGTGTTGCTTTGGCGAGTTGAAATGAAATGATGCTAAATTTAAACTGCTACTTTGCTGCAGTTGCTGAGCAAAACGTAAAACAATATTGGAGTTGACTAAAATAAATTCTTCACCATTTTCCGTAGTAGTCGAGCAAAATAGAGCATTGATGAACTGATAAGCTTAAAATAGCCGCAAAAGACACTTCCCCAACGTAGGGTCGTACCATCGAGAGTCGCCCGATTCCCTAAGAAGTAGAGTTGTGATCGTCCACAAAAGATTCAATTCATTCTTGCTAAAGAGGCCAGGAGACTCCTCTAGAGCGTGCAGACTCGGGCCCACCAGTAGAGTCAGCCTATCTATCTTATGAAAGTCGTGTACATGGTAAGTTATAACCCTCCTAAAAGAGTCAGGTATACTCTCTTTGTTCAGAGTGTAAGGAAATGAGCACCGCCATTTTTCACATGCTTGACCTTTCCGCCTTGTAAATGAAACACTTGAAATTAAGAAAGTTTTTTCAGGCTTATGGGTAATACGTGCATGAAATATGAAGTATTCTATCTAATCTCCCATATTCATTTTTTATATGTGCCGATCTATCCCGGAACTGCCCTTTGGGATTACAATGGTCAGGAGACTAACCGCGCTTAAGTTTGCCGTTTAGCTACCTCTTACCGTGCTTAGCCGTAGTGTTCGTAGAGAAGCAGTAAAAATGCGCTTTAGAGGGGTGCGAATAAATATATATAGTAAGAGAAATCAAGTTTGCATTTTTTCTTTGCTTTAAAAATTAGCTCATTGTGTCTCGCGAATCACCAAACACCAAGGTAGAGCGGAGCAGTAGGGGGTCTTTGGGCTCCCGCTTCAGCAAATGATTTTTCTGGTTTTTTTGTGTGCTATGCCTCAGGATTTCTACGAGTCGACGGAAGAGCTGCCAAGATTAACGATGGTAGCGAACTTTCACTGGTAGGTCCTTCTTGAGCACTTTTCGGACTTTTACGCCTCCGACTATGACTCGCGTGCTTCGGCAAACCACAATGCCGAGTTGGCGTCTGCCGGGCAGAACGCGCCCTTTGTTCCACCAGCTGAGCCAATAAGCTTGTTGGTGCGGCTGTTAACATGAACCGCGATGACCTCCCTCGAGAAGAGTTTGAAGAATAACACGGCTGGCGCTTCCGCGGTGAAGAAAAGCTCGAGGCATGCGAAAGTCAGTGCTACAGAGCGTTCCACGGCGTGTGGCGGGAACGCAGGGGCCGTTTTGATGCTACAAGAAAAGTTCCAACTTGAAAAATAAGATTATCAAATAATCGAGAATGCTTCGACTGCCGAGTGAGCACTGGAAGATCACTGTTTGTACAAAAACTGGCTGGGATATTGAGAAGGCGGGCTCAGCTAGACTTAGCCGGGCTATGGCAGAGGCGGCCAGCATTGCACCTATGCTCGTCGGTCAGGATATCTTCTGCCCGAATGCACCGTAAAATATTATAGTTATTAGAAAGATTCCTACTTCAGGATAAGCTGTCTTACATTAGAAATGACGAAGTATGACATCATCACTTACGAGGTTGCCCTGCATGAGACATTCAAAGGGGTCATCCGTAAGATTGACGCATCGGAGAGCCAGACGGAGCTGGGGAGGAGCATCCTCACTGAAAGAAACCCCTTGGCTCTGGGAGTGAGACGTATTAAAACACCTAAACGGTGGTTAATGTCTTCGACGGCTATAAACTTCCCGACTTCATTTATTTCAGCAAGGCGCTCGTCAGATGCTCGGTTTACCATCAGTGGCACGACTGCTGCTACGCCTGTGGCAGACTACGGCACAGGGTGGACGTCTGTCTGACGCTGGACGAAGCTGTGTGCAGGAAGTGTGGAATCAACAACCCTGATGAGAACCATCAGTGTTTTCGGACCTGTGGATTCTGTGGTGGCCCACATGCTACGACTGATAAAAGTTACCAGCGAATGTTTCAGCTTCCTTTTATTATGCGAAAGCGGCGAAGAAAGCGCTGTACGGAATCTGAGCGTCGTAGTCATCAAACGATACCTGCCAACGCCGACGACAGTGGGAGCCAGCCTGCGCACCACAACTCCCGTTCAAACAGTCGTTCGGCTGCAACTGTGGTGGACAGCCGTGACTCATCGCAACGCGCAAGCAGCCGGTCCATATCCAAATCTCGGTCCAGAAGTCGCTCCTGAGGCCAGCGAAACGGAACCTCGTCTAAAGGCCCAGCCAAGCCCCGGTCCAGAGATCGTCGTCGGTCCCAGTCTAGAAGTTCATCGCACTCAAGGAGCCGGTTCAGGGACTTGCATGAAACAGTGCGTTTCCAAAGCCCACCCGAACCGGAGATGCAGTGGCGGCACCTGTGCTGACCGAGTGCGCAGCGGAGGAGGTGAAAAGGTATTGGGGGGCACTGCACCAGAGCATGGTCTAGCGGAGCTAAATCAGCTTAGGAAGGAGAATGCCACAATGTTTAGCATTATTCAGTCACTGAGAGCCGAAATGGCTGAGCTTAGACGAGCCAGTACATCTCAAGCTTTTCGGGCTACAGCTTCTCAGTTGGTAGATTCTCCCTCTCCTCAACCCACGGACGTTCCCATGGTCGTAAGCAGACTTAAAATTATATTTTCCTTGAGATTCAAAGATTTATGATCGTTTCTCGGCGATAGATCAAGGTCTCACAGTTATGGATCAGGAAATGGATATTCAACATGCTAGAACTCAATGTGTGAAGACTCAAATACAGAACGCTGGCCTTACGGTGCAGAGCCCCAATATCAGGGGAAGAACTAGGATTCACCCGGATTTTATCCAGAGGGAACGCCTTTATGGGCGCCCATTCCCATGAGTATCCCCAGTTCGAACAGCACAGCTGCTTTTGTACAGAACCTGACGGTAGGGTGAGGGAGCACCTCCAATGATCAAGATGGCCTCGCACGCTGAATTGCGTATATGCCATTGCAACTGCAAGAAGATCCTTTGCAAAAGGGGCACTTTGCAGCAATTTGTCCACTCTCACAGCGAGAAGCCGCAAGTGAGCCTCCTGCAAGAGACGCTGTTCCATAGTAAAACCCTCCCGAGGTAAAAGGCACATAGAGTTAAAGTGGAAGGCAGAGGAATTTCCACGTTAGTCAGCAACAAGTTCATCTTTGTGACACATGATCTAGAGGAAAGGCCTAAAAATCGGAGCTCTCTTTGGTTGAGGTCTTTTCGAGTGCTTACAACCTTTCCAGTAATTTTATACTGAATATATTTAATAGTCCTAGTGATCAAGGCAGCATTTTAAGACAATCATAGCTAAGGAAACAAGACTGACTGGGCCTTCCCCTCTAGTTCCGGCGAAAGATTTTGGTGCACCTTTCCAGGCGTGGAACAACCCTTATGATTCCGTTAAAAATAGGAGCTTTTGGCAGGAGACGGAAGACGTGGATCTCTCGTTAATAACGGAACTGGCATTTTCTACTAAACGCGGCACATCTACTACCAGGGACTCCAACCCGAACCGAGTTTTCGCAAAAAATGCTGGCTTCGTTGGTTGGGAAAATCTTCTGAAAGATTTAGGAAGTGACCATTATATGAGAGTTACTCAATTGCAGATGGAGACAAAATCTGAAAGAAACTTTACTTACGTTGATTGGGATAAGTTTCGGGAGTCACGCAGAGCTCGAGCGAAACAGGGGGAAATCCCAGACCATTGAGAAAGAGGTACAGACAGAAAAAATAGACAGTCAACTTGCGCCTTTACTGGAGGCAAACCAGTCGCTATCAGCCCGATGGAAGGGCCAAAGGCTTCATCGTAAGCTTCGGAAAAAGATTGCGGAGTTAATTACACAAATTGAAGAACATTGCCAAAATTTGTCGCAGCAGCAGTGGGATGAAAGTTGTAACTCAGTCGATGGACAACAGCGAACCAGAGGTAAATTGAATCTTTTAAAACAGCTGCTTGACGAGTTGGACACTAAATCTAATCAGAGGGGGGTCCTCGCTAGAATACTCAATCTTGCTCAAAAATCTTCCTAGGGGTGGAGATATAGAGGCAGCTTGCTAAGAAGTATCTACCGCTAGCAGTCTATTTCAACATGCAAGCAAATCCGGGGTACATGGTAACACCTTGTGTCTATTTGGACGAACCCTTCGCCATCAGCGATGTGTGACGTGCCCTGCATGAACTCAATGGCCGATCGGCATCGGGTCTGGATAGGGCCACCAACAAAGCGCTTCAGAACTTGGAACAAGACTCCGTTGAAGTCTCACTGATGATATTAATATTTCAAAGGGAGGTGGCATCCCGGAGCAATGGAAGTTAGCCAAGGTGATCCTCATCTTTTTCCTCGTCACCTAATTGGCTTTAGGCCAGGCCTCTCTACCCATGATGCTATGAAAATGATTATGACTCAAGTTTTAGATAACCATACGAGAAACAACAAGGCAATCCTATGCTCGGATATAAAAAAATAGTTTGATTATGTCCGTCATGATTCTATTTTCAATGCCATCTCTAGTTTCAACCTAGGTTCCTCATTTAATTCGTTCGTCAAATTCTTCCTGAGTAGTCGAAAAGCTATACTAAAGCTTGGCGATATAATATCTGATGTGCAAGTGCTGGAGAATAGCGGCACCCCGCAGGGTATGTTTTATTACCTTTACTTTTAAAAGGCATCATGGCTAGCCTCTCAAGGCAGTTTTCGAGAATTTCAGATGTTGGTCACGCAGTTTGTGCCGTGACATCACCATTTGGTGTAGAGGAGGAAGTGATGGCACTGTAGCGGCTTTTCTGCAAAAGGCGATCGACACTACTGAGAGTTTTCTGGAGGACACAGGTCTTTCCTGCTGTGATGAGTGAAGAAAACGACAATGACGGAAGTGTGGGGAAAGGCGCGTGTAATGTGCGCGTGAGTGTCAGCGAATCAGCTGATGACCTGTGGTGGCCCATAGAGGTGGCGTGCCACGATTGGGCCACGGGCGACCATCACGTGGCAGTAGGCTTTATGGCTGGGGACGAGCCGAAGCAGCGGCAGACGGGAGACAGCAGGCCGAAGCGTCGGACGCAGGCGAGCCAGATTCCGGTCAGGGAATGCGGCCGTCCACGCTGCTGCCGTCCAACCACCAGCTGGGGCGGCATTGCCGGCACGAGTACTGCATCTCGGGGCGCGGCCTGGCCTGCTGTTTTCTTCCTTGCCGAGGGCATCGCGGATCTCGGCGAGGCGTCTCCACGGTCAGCCGTTCGACACAGCGATGAACGTGGCCTGGCTAATGGTCACGGTTGCGTCGAGCATCGTGTCTCGGCGCACGCTCTTCTCTGGACGGGCTGGCCATGCCCCGCATGGAGCATCGCGTCTCCAATGCGGGTTCACTGCTCCGTGGCCACACCCATGCCATCAAGCGCCGTTGTCACCAGAGCGTCGCACATCGGCAAGGGACGAGCGAGACGTTCTGCCGCGCGAGACGCGGGAGTGCGCACAGAGGAGCACGGAACCGGGCGAGGTCCAGGGTGGCCGAGGATCCAGGTGCCAGGGGAGTTCTGGCTGAATCGAGAATCGCCGAGCGGTGCCGAGCCATACCGAGCGACGTGCCAGACTCGGACGCGGCCGCGAGCTCATGAGCTGCAGTGTGCAACCGAGGGTACCTGGCGGTGCCCTGGTCAAGAAGAAGGAACGTGCGCAAAAGAAAGCTCGAGGTTTGAGGCCACGAAGGCAGAGGAAGCGGTGCACCGCTCGAGAGGACGCGTTCCTGGCAGCGTTCCTGAGCCGGACGTGGGACCCGTAGTGTCGGCCAGGTCGAGCTCCGGTGTGTCTGTTCGGGGTCGAGTCCGTCGGCCTGTACAAGGTCCAAGGACGGGGCCTGCCGAAAGGCTCCTGCCTGGATGCAATGGCCGGGAGCAGGTTCGTGAGCGAGGCCTACCGCGTGTGGTCCTCGTGAGCCGTGGCCTGATCCTAGACCTCAGGAGTTGCGACCCTGACTGCTGGGTTGGCCGCGACGTCCGACTAAACGGCGCTGCACACGGTAGCGTATCCGTGCGCCGTCAGCCGTTCCACCCATCCCATCAAATAAATTGTTCATGTTAATCCTTTCTTGTCCGCTATATGCAAACATAGTGACGATTGTCCTTAACCATCACACCTGCTTTCCGTAAATGTCTGAGCTTCTCTACAAACCTGTCAGAAAGGGCCATCGACCGCGAGGTGCTGCCTCTAGAGACAGACATGCACCTACGTACCAACAGTGGATGATCAATCCCCAAAGTCACTTCCTTTCAGATCTTAAGTATGATGCAAGAAGCAACGAGCACCAATGACATCACGACTCAAAAGTTAGCAAAAAAGGCAGGTAGTGTTATTAGGCTCATAAGGCGGGTTACTAATCGAAGGGCAGGATTATCAGCGGAGAACTTGATCAGGCTAAGACATGCTTTTCGGCTGCGTCATTTTGCATATGTGGCGGCAATGCATGTTTGGAAGAGACCGGAAAGAGACAAGCCTAATGCAATGAGTAGGAGAGTGGTAAAAAATACTCTTGAGCTCCCCAGCTACACTCACACATATCGTCTCCTGGGATTGGGAATTCATATTACAGTGGAAGAAATCGCGGAAGTGCTAGAAAGAACAAAGGTAATTGTGCTGTCTGGCTCAAAAGCGGGGAGGATGATTCTCGCGGAAATTGGTATTCCGCCAGCTAAGATTGAGGCTCTGTACCAAGGGTTCACGAGGGATCAGAAGGAGAATATCATTGTCTTGCCTGCCCCACGGAACATGCATCCCCAACAAAATGTTGGAAGGAGGAGAGCACGCGCTCTAGCCCTTCTCCGCCAACTTGCGGATCTCGGCGGGGTTGCCTGTTTTGTATACGCAGCACAATATGGCCAGAGAGACCTATTCATGGTAGTGGCAATCAGCCAAACGGGGGTCACAAGTATTGCGGCGTCGGAATGCGCCAAAACTGCCAATGCCGCCGAGCAGGTTGTCCTAGCCTTGGCTCTTATAGATCAGTGCCATGAACATATATTTAGCGATTTTAAAGCGGCCGTTTGTGCATTGAGTGTTGGAGCTGTGTGCAAAGAGGCCAAAAACATACTCAGTGAGAATTCGCTTACAACCCATACCCTTACATTGTTCCCGGCTTATATGGGAAACATGGATCGAGAGATTATGAATCTCAATAAGTCTGCCCACTCCAAGGCGCCAGAGTTAGCTGTCCGTGGCCATGGTGACCTTTGAGTAAAACTGGGGATTTCGTAAACAAGGATCCGCCAACTACATACAATGAAATTGGCCAAAATTTTGCTATGGTTAGAAAAGTCGTTCTGTAGGAAGCTAATTGTACGTAGGATTCCACGTAGGAAGCTAATTGGAGCGCCGGCGCTTATTATTGCGATTACTTCTAAAAGAAACGTACCTTAAACCTGTCTTTCTGCACAAGCTTTACCCTGAGGTTTATTTCACCAACTCGTGTACAAAATGGGCGCTTTAGCCACCTTACACTACATGCTCTGGAAGTGCCCTTCGGTACGCGGAACCGATACAGCATCGTCAAAAAAGTGGCACTCCGCTCTTCGACGTCCGGATATAACATCACAACTTTGATCAGTCCTGAAGGCTCACGACGCGGCGCTAGGTCTTGGCTCTACTGTCCAATCGTGGCAGCGGCCCGAAGTGTGCTAGGGCACGTGCTTTCGTAATTCACGATAAAGTTTTCTCAAACCAACCGAATTGTGTCTCGCATTTTCAAAGCTTTTTCCCTGCCACTTTTCTCGCATATTTCACACGACGTCAACAATCTGTTGCGGTAGAGTCTTGAACGGCAACACACTTGCAGACCGATTGAAGTTACCGGCGGTCTCCTCTATGGGGCAGAATTCCACAAAGCCCACCTATAGTACTTAGCCGCTCGCTCGATTATTCAATTGTCTTATTCGATGGGGTAGTCGTTAAACTTGCTGTGCTCAGCGAGTGTACTCCTTTTTTAATGAAACTTGCGGACGTCGTACTTATATTGCCGCATGCTCTCGGGGATGTTTTTTTCCCGCATTAGCAAAGTGTCAACATCATTACGTAGTATGGAGTAAGGCAATCTTTGGGTGTTCACTACGGGAACGGAAAGGCGCAGGAGCCAGGAATCCACCAGCTACAATCGACTGCTACGAAAGCATGTTCGCGCATTTTTTATGGCACTTTTAAAGACATTTTAGGGGCGAAGCTTTTTAAAGCGCCACCCGCACATCCCGCGTCGTAGTACGTAACATGTCTCACGCTGTGACCTGCAAGGTGGTGCTGGTGGGATATTTCTCCTGTACGTTGTTGAAAAATAAAAAACTCGCAGCGTGCACGTTAGCTAAAAGCTGAATTTTCCTGTCTCTCCTTCCCCATTAGCAGCCATTGGCATGTACATTGAGCCCTATCTGACAAAAAATCGTTGCTACGTTATACTCGCTGGGCGTAACCTCCTTGGTTTTAGAGAGGTTTAGCGAGCGTTGGGCCGCAGTGTTATGAATACAGTGAACTAGTATATACTGTGAGCTCGAGGTGGTTAAAGGTGGGAAGTAGACACAAAGCGCAAGCCGTAAGAAAGTGTGCGTGTGCCACGTCTCGTTTAGTCCTTGGAATGTCCGCTGGACGGCGGTGCTTTTATATGCGAAATACGTGATGAAAATATGCAAGATAGTGGTACTTCGAGTGTTGACTTGCTGGACGAACGGACAAACAGACAGATGCATGGACGAACGCATGGATGGTTGTACGGACGGATGAACGCATGGACGAATGCAGCGGCGAATGCATTGACGAACGCAGGGATGAACGCGCGGATGGACGTGCAGACGCACGAATGGACGCACGCACGAACGGGCGGATGAACGCACGGAGGATCACACAGACGGACACGTAGACGGGTGGAAGCAATAACGAATGAACGGACGGATGCTTTGCCCCACTCTCCAATATTCAACCTATGGATATGCTGCCATTTTTTTCAAGCTTTCTGGGGCGATGGTCTAACTGTCCAGCCCTCAACAGTTATTCAGGATGCCTCATTATATTTATACCCTCAATTATCACAAAATAACGCGATTTTGCCTGCGCCTTTTTTTGTGCAATGCCAGCAAGACTACAGCAGTTGGGCGCTGAGACAAAAGAATTCGTTGGGGGATCTCTGAGAAATGGTGCCTACAAATGAAAAAGTAACGGGCGACGTGGCACCATGGATTGCCACAAAATATTTGCGAAGGAAATCCTGATATGATGTGATTTGGAAGTGTTGCGCATGAACGCGATCAGCGTTTTTGACTAGCACATTGTCAATGTCATTGGTCTTCACGTGCCGACGCTCGCGTTTGGCTTCCTTCACTCGCGCCTTGTCGGTGTTGCAAGCGCGACGTCGCCATTCACAAACGCGATCGGCTCTGCTAACCCTCGCAATGCCGGCGACGGCCAGGTTAAACCAGATCGCTTTGAAGCACGTTTTGGCTGGCGAAGAAGCTTCGTTTTCCGGCGTCCTCATTGTCGCAGACCAATGAGCGGAACGAGTGTTCACTGGATATGCGCTCGAACGTTGCGAGTGGTGGAGAAGGCGAAGCTAGCGAGAGGTAAAATGCAGTGAACGTACGGCACGCGAAGGAGATAATGATGTCACCGAAAACTGCGACTAAAGGCGAAACCTATTTGACACCACCCCAACACCTGTGCTGAAAGAAGCGCGGTGCGGCGTGTTGACACGGAGACACGCACGGACAGCATTACACAGGCTTGTCAAAGAGCTGAATCTCATCTAAAATGTGAACGAAAATATATTACTGGTTACAGTTTAGAAATTGTAGCGAGTACAATTTCTAAGTCACCAAAAAAAGTGACGCGTTGCCGCCTATATTGCGTGCAATATCACTACAAAAGGTAATAATGCAAAGATGAATGCTGTAATATACAATTACGCACATTTGTGCATTAGCCATGCCTAGAAAATACCCTTATAAAGACTTGTTTCAGGTAATTAGTTCTTCGCAGATCAGTTCTTTACAGTCAAATTAACTGTGCATGTTTCACGCTAAACTCCTTCAACTCCTTCATTTTAGATGGTGTGGCAGGCCTGGGCCTATTTTGTAACCGAAATTTGTTTGACAGTCTGAGCATTGTGATGGAACTTGGAATCTAAGCCACGCTTGGTATCAGTGGTGGTTCACCGTTGTTCAAATTTTCCTACTTACAAAGACAAATGACGCAAAGTAGCCATGATCACATTGAAACAAAATTTCAGTTTAGTGTCATTGTTTATTGTTATTAACCATCGTAATGCAAATAGCATACATAAAAACATCGTCTCTAAATTTGTCCTATTTTTATGGCCTGCGTCACTACTTCGGCTTTTCCTTGTCGTTTAACGAGGGAAGGTGGATCTTTGAGCAGCTTCGCTTGCTAAGAAACCGCGAATGCTGCGACAATTTCGACTGAGACTTGTCCGACGCAGCGGATTGCTCGTCTTTTGGCTTACCACCGTCGAAGCAGTTGCCAAGTGACACGGTGCTGGCCCTGCGCCTAAATGTAGAGGGTGGCGAGGCCATCGCGAAATCAGCTGGCTTCCTGCCAGACAAGTCGGTGAACGACTTGGCGCGGGGCCTCCTGGTGATCAAGTGCGTGGCAGATTTTATGGGCTCCGACATCACGAGTCGATTGATGGTGTGCTGAACGTGACTTTCGGTAGGCAGACTGGCTTTGCGGTAAGAAAGAGCGATGTGTTCTCCGGACTTCTGAGTGATGCTCGGTCGTTTCTTCAAGTCAGTGGATGGTGCTCCTGCTGGAAAAAAATTATGCTAAATATAGACCCAGCCATGCACTGCCAGAATATCTGGTTAAACACCGTTACCTTTTAAGCATCATCAAGCCATAACGTAGGTTAGCGTCAGTTTCTTCCTATTGAGTTCACAGATGGAAGACTTAGCTTTAACATAAGGAATGGTATTCCCGCCTATACTTGTCCCAGCATTCAATGCAGGGACCATGGCACCGAGTGAAATCGTTCAAGAGCGGGATTCAGTTATAGAACAGCTGAAAATCGAATATACTAATTGTAAAGGTATCTGAGGTTCTACGTCCTAAAACAAGAATATGAATATTAGGGACGCCGATGTGGAAGGCAGCAGATAGGTTCACCATGTGGTGCTCTTTAACATGCTCTCACATCGCAAAACACGTAGGTCTCAGCTATTTCGCCTCCTCCAAACTATGTCAACCGCGGCTGGGAGCGAACCCGCGACCTTCCCGTCAGCAACAGTGTACCATGGCCTGAGATCCACCATGGAGGGCTTGAAAATAGTTATGAAATCAGAAGACTTGTTTTTTTCGTTCAATACGACGTGAATCTTCTTATACCATGAGCAGCTAACAGGGCAACATGATACAAAGTGGGCGGCAAATTACACCACACTGACGTGCACCGGCCATGGTAGTTTTGGAGCTGAGGTGCAGATCTGCTACGCTCGTTGACACTAGCTCTGGTCGTGGCCGCCGGGGACCCTTTACCACGAGGGCGCAATGCAGGAATACTCGTGTAGCCGGATTTATACAGAATGCCAGATGGTTTAAATTTCTCTACACTCTTCTATTGTGGTGTGTCTCATATCTATACCTTGGTTCGATAAAGATGTTCAAGTCGGCTGAAAGCAGCATTCAACGAGCCCTTAATTCTGTGACCAGTGAGATAAGGCAGTGGGTGCATGATAATAGTTTTGGTGGAACTGCCTGATACAATATTTCAAGCAATGTATTTATTGTCTCCGTCTGTATCCAACATGTGTGTAGCTTTCCAACTAAAAGTCGCGACTTCTGCAGCGACGTGTTTATTTATTACTTTCATATATTTTTATACGGTGGGTGGTCTCCTTGTTATTGCGGCTTGTCGCTTGATATCTTTATACGCTTTTGCAATTGTTTTCTTGGTTGCTCTCGACAAAAAAACACGTTTCTGACTTGCACTCGAATCACCATAGTTGCAGCTGCCCGCGTTACTTGCGTCGCCAAGAATAATTAAATCATTCGAAAGCGATTAGTAATCATCAAATTATTTTAATCAAGAGGATGCGCGAATACCATATAAAATGCTCTATATGCCCGCATTGCTGAACAAACACTTCCAGCTCCTCGGTGCAATATCGGCTGATGCAGCTGGTGCATTGGCCCCATGATGGGCTGCCATTGAGTTCGCTGCTCAATCAAATGAAATTGTAGGAGGGTCAAAACAACTTAGCTGTGGTTTCGCATTCAAAGCGCAGCACTTATTTATGTAGAGGCTTACGGTCAATGAGTCTTCTTTTATTGTTGTTTCCCAAGTACGCTCAATGGGTATGTGTACTGGAGGGCTATGAATGAACTGCATGCCTCAATTAAGTTGCCATCAATATCAACGGTGACGGTGAGTGAGAAAACGTTCGATAATAACTATTGCAAATGACTCACACGTTTGTTACTGCCCGTCTAAATACAGGGAGAGGCGTCTACGGGAACACAGTTATATTAAGACAACCTTATTCTGCCTAAATCATCACAGCAATTAGTAGCGTACGCACCAAGCCGTATTGGTGCACTAAATGATAAATTACAGTATACGAAACAAAAAAATATACTAATCTTCGCCGGTAACTAACGTGTAAGAACACACAACACCTTAAATAAACACATTTCGCCGTGTTTATGTGAGCACGAAGTTTTATAGCTGGACTTGTAGGCAATTAGGAAGTCAGGAAGTTAGCCTATTGCGCTAAATAATATGCTCGTTACATGCACCCGCATGAATGCGTCGCGATATTTTTGCACAGATTAACGTAAGTGAATGCGCAAATTTTTTCTAAAAAAGTGCTCTTACTCAAGGTACAAAGTGAAGTGATCTAAAGCGATACCAAAGAGCGAGAACGTGTTGTTTTAGATTGTTAAACTGGACTTTGAGAACTCTAATGTCATAAGTTTCTTTCTCATAGGTTCAGTTTTAGCTGAAAAGTTTTCAATTTTAAATTTCGCGCCCTAATATTCGCGCCTGACGTAAGAAATTCCACAATGTGTTTTTCGTACTTTCATAACAACGGATTTATAATTTTTTTTGACCTGGTGTGGTATGTCTAGGACACCCACAGATTTCAAGGTGCTTCAATTTTAACGATTAGAAGAACGTAGAACCCTGTATACGCCTTTAAAAATTCATAATGTCTTTCTTGCTTACGAAGTGTCGTTTAAACGTAAAAGTTGTGTTCTCGGTATTGTGAAATTGCACATTAACATTGTGCGAAACAGCGTTTTCCTCTTCAGGGCGCTTGTATTACAGTACGTGTCTTTGTAACGCTTTCCTATGACTTGCTGTATGTACTCCTGAATTTATATAGTTTGGTAAAAGGGTAGAGACATTTTATTTCGATTGCTGGCTGCCTTGCGTCATGAAATATGCTAAACACTTGGATACGTCTTTTCATCTCGGCAGGTGTTCACTGAATTGTTATCTAGAGTATCGTAACGATTTGGTCGAGTCTCCATCCTATAAAATAGTTTGAAAAAATTGCTTAGATGTGAAGAGAAATTGCGGTCAATAAATCAGAGTAAAGGAACGCTGAAGATGTGATACGGCACGCCGACAAGCTTTGATAAGTAGCCAACCTTGCTGATTATCGCGCTGTTACCTTTAGTCATAAAAAAATTAAATGAAATATTCGTGCGCAAGGTGATGCTTTTTATCTCAATATTGTTTAATTTTTAGCACTCGTAGCTAAGATGATATAGTGGAATATTGTTGTTGAGCCGTTGGCCGAAATGTTACGGCTTTGATCTCGACAGCGACAGGCGCTTTTCGATGAAGGCGAAGTGGCAGAGGCCCGTGTACTCTGGGATGTTAGTGTAAGAAAACATGATGGCGAGAATTTTTGGGGTAACTTAATGTGGAGTCCACCATCAATATAACCATGGACATCGGCGCACGATCATCACGCTGTCTAACTTCCAGGACAGTTTATGAAACGCATCGTTAACAGCGGCCGCAACTACAGCTTTCCCAGGTAAATCTGTCATGTTATCTCGTTAAGCTTCTGGTGCTTCATGTGCTTTAGATGATTGTTCCTTCCAATCTTCTGAGGCAAACTGTAGCCTAACGGTTCAGAATGAGGACGGCCCCAGCCTATTTGGGTGGTAGGTTCTAAAGAAATTAAGTGAAAAAAAAATGTTTCTGTGTTACACTTGAAATAAAAAAGCACATTAACGTCGCCGTCAAGACCACTACAGGAGCGCTGCGTGGAGCTCTTCCCCAAAATAAACGGGCTGCTGAAAGGCCCACCAGCTCAACTGCACGTCAAACGGCGAGACATTCTTAAGTATAGAAGGCAAAAAAAAACAATTCAATTTAGCCTTGGCGAAAAGTTTTTTAAGAGCTAGGCAGTATAGCCGCAAAGGCATTATTTCCGTCATGCCTTACTCTGCATGAACTACGCTCAAAGTAGCGAGCTGAAAAAAAATATTGGACAGCGCGGATTTGTGGGGACCTTAGTCACCCTGAACGCTGTGTCCGAAGTGGAACAATACCGTTGCAAATTATAGATGGCATATTGGTAACCTCTGTGGGGGACACAAGTTCAGTATTCTACTAGTAGACCTACGTGACGCTTACAGTCAAATGCTATTTCACGAGGACTAAAAATCTTGTGGTCTTTAACACCTGTAAGGGCGTATTTTGCAGCAAACCTTGCCCTTTGGCATAGCTTCGGCAACCGCTATATATAAACTTAAGATCGAGCAGCGTGCTATAGGGTCTGCCAGGTACCAAAGCCTGCCTAGATGATGTGCTCATAGCAGACACCGGTGAGGACCAGAATGCCGACGCTGAAGCGGTGCTTAATCTTTTTCAAATATTATTGCATCAAAATTTGCACGGTAACTGTCGATATTCCAAGTAATTCACAACCTATGTTGGGCACCTTACTGACGCAGAAGTAATACATCCACTAGAAAAAAAATGTTGATGCAATAAGGGTAGCTCTGGCCCCATGCAACGTCATCGAATTGTAGGTAACTTTAGTAATGATAACATTGTACAAGCTCTTGTCAAATATGTAATACGTTCCTCCTGCTTTTGCATCGTCCTTTAGACAAAGTAGCAAAATGGGGCTGGGGAAAGAAAAAAGAAACTTTCGAAGAGGCAATGACCATTCTTTGACGTCCATCGGTCCTAACCAATTTTGATTTTGAAAGGGAGCTACTCTTATAAGAAAACTCTAAGGCATGGCGTTGGAGTGATGCTTTTTAATCCCATGAATGACGAGAACATGAAGATTGGCTTGAGATCTGGGACATTTACCGTAGTTAAAATGTAGTACTCGCATATTGAACACGAGACCTTGCACTGGTGCAAGGAGTTACTCAATTCTTGCATTAACTCCAGGGAGCCAAGTAAGGTTTATCACTAATTGACCACCACGCATACTGCTAGGCAATCTACGGGCAGACCACTATACCATTTACATGACCATCGCCCGAACTAAAAGTTGAGCTGAGTATAAACTGTGGTATAAAACCGGTCAACTGATGTTGAACAATGACGCACTGAGCCGTTTGCCACATTATTTGCAGGCGCTTATATTAACCGTCCAATAATGGGAGGCCGCGGTGCTCACCATCGGGGAATGGAGCCATCCCACGTGGTCACGCCAGAAGTTCAGAGCGCCGTCAGTCACAGGAGAGATGTTATAAGTGTCTGTCAGTATGTTATTGGAGGTTGCCCCTTACTGCAGCCGGTATAAAACTTGACACTGTACGAATACTACAAACGGTGACATAAGTTTACCGTGAAAGGAGGTTTACTGTCCTGGAGCCATAGAGTAGTAATCTCCAAACGTACTCATGAAAGATTGCTTACAATTCTTAAACGAGGGCCACTAAGCAATTCAAACCATGAAGACAGTTGGGAGGTCTAGTTTCCGGTGGCTGTGTCTTAGAATCCTCAACTCACACATCGTACCTGACCATGGCATTTTTTTTTGTGCCCAGCGCATGCGGGTCGTGTCGGTAATGAGCGGGCCGACCGACTCGCCCGCTCAAGTACATACCTAGTGACGGATGCGCCTGTAGGCGACACCATATCCCCTGACTACAATGAGCAACCATGTGCTCGACCGGACATTCTCGAAGCTGAAAGGCTGGATTGAGCAACGCACTGTGGCGCCACCTCACCCGAAACTATATGGAGCATAATCGAGAGATGGACGCCGTCTTCAAAGAAACATGTACCGCAAGCTACACTCTCTTTCTAAAATACACTCTTCCGAATATCAAGATGACTGCTGGGTACCCACACACAGGTATTACTTGTAGCAGTCCCTCGCTTCTTGTTACGACAAACTGGACGCCTATACAAGCACACAAGTTACCACACTGGTCGTGGGGGGTGCGACTTTCGGATCAGGAATCGAGAAGCCAATTGGAAACCCTGGACTAGGCCCTTTGAGGCACCACAGCCAGTGGAGCTCCGCATAAAGGGCTCCAATCACTTTAGTTACTAACAATACTAATAAACGTTTATTCTTTCTCTCTGACCAAGCTAATCAGCGTTTTGAGAGTGCCCGTCGCGGCTGTGTACAAGCACTGTCCATGCCATCGACACGAGAGCCTGTAAGGTGGTTCAGTACGACCGAGAAATAGTTTCAGCTGCATGTATACTTCGCGGGACGTGTTAATAACACGATGATTCTACCTATTGTGGACACACAAAGCAAGTGAACTGTGGCGATATCAAAGCACAAAGTCACCTATAAGAGCCCTGTCGATGCTATTAAAATATAACTTAGCAGATTCGGACAGCCCCATAGCATTGTCTCATATCATGGCACGCTATTTACCACGTCATAGTTTTGATGCTTTATAGTAGGAAGTGGTATTGACCTCGTTCACACACCACGTCATCATAGGCAGTGCAAAGAATTAGCAAGACTGCTTTAATGTTGGCTGAAAGAAAATGACTGCCGTAAATTTCGGGTATGTTCTGGTTAAAATTTTGTGCAAGTGCAGCAACGTGCCACAGGCTACTGGGTCGTCTCCACCAGAATTGTTTTTAAGGTACAAGTTCGGCACAAGCCTAGACATGTTTTCCACCCAAGAACCAGATCGCCCATCGGCGGAAATTTACTGGTGGCAGTACCTGGATTCTAGTCCCAAGCGGTACAGTCTACGCTGTGACTAATGGAGTGAGAAACACGTGGACACCTGGTAAAGGCATGCAATACGAGTGCTTAGCTGGGGGGTTTCAGACGAATAATGTCTGCTTCACAGGCACACCGATAAAGTACGCAAGCGTGCTCCCGACACTTGTACGAAGAAACTGCTTGTACGAAGAAAATGGTGCAGCACTGCTACTATAGCGCAACGGTTATTAAGGGAAAGGAATGCTATACATGTCACATCATCTGAATTTCATGTGGCATTCGCCCATGTGCTATGTTTTTCTTTTGTTCTTCCTGCCCCATTCCTATATATCTCCTAGACAGGCCTAAAATATAGATAATGCCTAGACACGCTTTCTGACTCACTTCAGGGGACGCATGGATGCCTCGCCATGCTTGGCTACATTTTCCTACATTTTAGTGTATGACATAATCTTGAAGGCAGTGCAGCAAATCAAAGCCAAAACATTCGTACGCAGGCTCCAGAATAAAAATTCAAATGGACGCTGTGTTTGCCGCGGTGACCTGACACCGCCGGGTGCATTGCTTTAACAAATGCATTAGGAGTCTTTGTCAGCAAAGCAGTGCTATAAAGAAAGGCGATGGCGCAATGATTAGGTTATGCTACGAGCAGATTGAATAACGCGTGTTTGTATTTTATATTGCTTCTCTTAACCATGTGGTCATTTCGTCGTTATGAGCATGCTATCATTCGCCACGAAGCCATGAGTACGTTGCTCTCGCCTGTAGATTTGCCATCAGTGGCACTGCTCCTGCGCCCATCAGCGTGTCTAGCCGTCGAATCAGGGGCTTTGTACGTTCCCGTTGAAGAGACAGTCCGTCTCGGTTGGGCACCATAGAACGTCGACATTGTCGCCACTTTGTAACTGCTGGCAGTTGAGCCTCTAACGTTCTTGCTGGATTTCTCATACGTGCTGGTTGTGGAGGACACAACAAACTGCATAAAGGAATAGACAGATGAATTTCAGAAACGTTCCGCAGACGGCGACAAGTTACTGTGCGATTGCTTATTAAATCTGACTTTTTATTGCAATCGAAAAAAAATTTTGAAGTGAAGGTAAGATAACCGTCATGCACGCAACAGTCTGTCAAACAAATTATCTTTTCCATTTGCCAAGCGCACCTCGTGAGGAACACCATTATAGGCGAGTAAACCTATGAGTATAGTAATGGTCAACCTATGAATAATTTAATTTCGCAAGCGGTTCACTTCACAAATGAAATTATTCATAGTTTGACCAACAAACAACATTCACGACCTTTTGGCAGCGCGACTATACATCCTACATGGCGGTCGTTGATATGATCGCCCCGCAAGAGACGATACTGGAACGAATACTTTTGGCAAAGACTGCAATTCTTCAGGCTTCGATGGCACTTGGCTTTATGTTTTAAGAAAGTAGGGTAGCGATAACATACTACATCAAGCAAATAAGTGCCGGGTATCATATTGGGAAGATATTTATGCGCAAAATTGTAGTGTATCCAGCAGACAAGCTAAGCGCTAGAACTGCAATTCTGGAAGTTGCTATAGTAGTGCAGAAAATGGGCACTGCATACATTCACTGGCTTTGGTTATTTGCTTGCTAAAATCGACCCTCTTAACCGCTGATGACTGTTTGGTGCGCTGATACGAACGGGACGCTTAATTTTCCTCCCGTAGCATCGAGGATCGCAGTAAATTCTGTTGAATTTTAAATGCGAAGCACTACATCGTGAAATTCGGTGATTTGAGCGCATCTATCTATCTATCTATCTATTTATCTATCTATCTATCATCTATCTATTTACCTATCTATCTATCTATCTATCGATCTATCTATCTATCCATCCATCTATCTGTCTATCTATCTATCTATTTATTTATCTATCTATCTATCTATCTATCTATCTATCTATCTATCTATCTATCTATCTATCTATCTATCTATCTATCTATCTATCTATCTATCTATCTATCTATCTATCTATCTATCTATCTATCTATCTATCTATCCTCCTACTAGATTTAGCTCTCCTGGCCGTGTCGATAATGGCATCAATACCAAACTTGGTATGACATAACATGACTGTATGAAGCACATATTTGACTAGTCATAACATGATGATCATGACATGGATGCCATGACTGTCATGATTCACAATTCATGGTCTTGAAGCTTTTGCGGTGGTTTCGTTCACATGGCATGTTGTAAAACTGTTATTGTATGGCATGGTTTTATGGCGAACGCAAGCGACAGACTCTAACATGAAGATCATGACATGGGTGTCATGTAACAACTTCACTTTTTGCCACGCTCGTGATGCGCCCACGGCTGTTTTGCTAGCGTCACATATACCAAATTTGGTATTACAGTACTTGAATGGATGACGAAGGTATATGTCTGATGCAAACATGATAATCAAGAAATGCATATCATGTAACAACATGACTTCGTGTCACGCTTATGATGCGCTGGCGGCCGTTTTGCTAGCTTCACATGTACGAAACTCGGTATTACGTGACGCGAATGAACGACGTAGGTAAAGTACACATCCAAACATGGTAATCACGACATGCTTGTCATGTAACAACATGACTAGATGCCACACTGATGATACACTCTCGGCCGTTTTGCTAGCTTCATATATGCCAAATTTGGTGATACGTGACGACAAAGGATGACGAAGGTATGTGACTGGTGCACGCATGATAACCATGAGATGCATGTAATGTGAGAACATGACTGCAAGCCACAGTCAAAGCACCAATACATGTCGACTTGCCGCGGTGAGCGTGCTCGCCGGTGTTCATTTCATCGCGCCATCCGGGAGTTGCCATGCCAGGCGCTGGTCATGCCATATACTGTTAGGTGCGCGCCTCGCTGCGTCCCTTCGACCCCTACGCGTTTCAGCGCGTCCGGCGCCCCTCCATCAGAAAAAGGGGGAGACGCAGTGCTGTCTAGGGAACGCATAGGTGTGAAATGCTGAAATGCAGCACGTCGCATTTCGCGACGGTTGCCGTCAGGCCGCGCCGACGGCCACTGGTCTCGCCTAGAGTTAGACCACGGTGTTAGAATAGTTTAGGTGGAGTGACGGTGCATTGGAGTGAGGAGAAATTGGGGACCTCTTTCCCTTTCTTGCTGGAAGGAGGCGCACGCAAGACGGAGGCCACCTGGATATACCAAGCGCATACCTGACGCTTCTAAAATTCGGTGTTTTAGCGTGTTTAGCGATATCGCAAGGCCCTGTGAGGATTATGTGGCAGTGTAATATCATATGTTAAATATAAAGACTTCGTAGTGTTTTAAGCCTGTCGGTTCGGCATGTGGCGTGAAGCTTATAAACACCACATCCGGCCTCGGCAACACCGTGGGCTAGGCGATCGTTCCCGCATTTAGTCTACAAAAGTAAATATGCAGTTGTGTGGCGCGTGTTGGATTCACCCTTCATTTGCCCTCGTAAGAATAATTGGTGTATTTGCGGTCAGATCATATAAAGAGCAGGTATCATGCGTGATGGGCATTTCGCATATGAGATCAAGTGACCCTACAGAATCATATATACGAACCGATTATTTGCACTTTCCGTAAACATCTGGGAGAAAACGAATGCTTTAATGCCATGGAATTTAATAATTCTATTTAGGTTTTTCAAGGCGTGCATTAGCTCGTGACGCGCCACTCCCAGGCCGAAAATGCAGGATTGAAAGCGGATGCAATAAGGTGGGCGACAGCTTGTGACCGGTGGCCACTCTTTGATATATTCAAAATAAACAGACTGCAAGATATATATGTTACGGTGCGCCAAGAATTTTATCACACTATTGGCACGATCTACGAGTTTTGCATATTTTTGCCTGAAAAAGCGGCTTTAGCTCAAGTACTGTGTGGTGCGGCTAAATGATAAGAAAGCATGTAGGATAGTACTCAGGGTGGTAGTAAAAATAAAAAAAAACACTTTTTTCATTCGACAGTGCATCATCTGTACCAGCAGAGCATGCACTGACAGGATAAAAGTCACATCACACTCGACAAGATTCGAAAGCTTTCGTAGCTTCTGCGTCTTCTCTGTTTCAACCTTCCGCAGTTGCTTACAGTATTGCCTAATCCTGACTACAAAATAATAACGAAGCACTTTCGACATAATATCCACCATGTGCTCATGACAAAAAAATGATAACATGGAATTTTCTACTACATAGTCTATTGTCATGTCCTATGCGTGCTTTTCTCAAGCATGTTTGCAAAATATTGCTTCAACTTCCTTTAAGAACATAAACAGGCAAGTGTTCGGGCATACCAGTCTTCATCGCGTCTTGCAGGCTACTAATGCAGCTTCAGGCTTTGACGCTGCATTACTTGTAGCTGCCAAGCCATTGTGGCATTGTTGACAAGTGGTGTTCTTCAATATTTTCCTGCACAAAAATCCTACCAAATAATAAATTATACCGTCGGTCACAATATCTGACGAAGATATATCCGAAAAGACATTCTCACAGTCAGCTTCTTCTTCCACTAAGCCGTCTAGTTTCTGTTTCTGTCTCTTCAGACGCGACTCTAGAGGAGAAGATTCCTGAAATGCTGACGTTAGGTCAGAGAGGCTCAAAAGGCGTGGCTCTTCACTAATCTGTACCTGGCCGTTGCCAAGTTTTGGCACCTTCACAGTGCTATATATTGGAAGCATATTATATAACTGCAAAAACGTAGGTAAGCAACGGTGGTCATTCTGACCGTTTGCTTGGCCTATGACGCCGAAGAATTTTCAAGGAAGTCCTGGTTGAATTTAGCTGTTGGCACATATTTAAAGGCACACTGTTCTAACAAATACTTCGAAAGCTGAATTGTAGAAAGTATTGTTACTCGCATTCCTTCAGCAGTTGATTGAGACAGGAAGTTGTGAGGATTTACTTTACCTAGCTTGATCCGCCACGGCTGATCAGTTGCTAAGGTGCTCGGCTGCTAACCCAGTGATTACTAAGCCAGTTCGTCACGGCGGCCTCACCCAATTTGCCACGGTGAAATTATTTGTGCACGAGCTAAAATATTTTTGAAATTCGTGTTCACCTGCACACTCATTATCACTGTTCGTAGAAGCTATACTTCCTATATGTTTCCATCTGTTGGCTGCCGCCACTGAATTTTTTTGATGTTGTGCATTTATTTTCACCCATATTACACCCCACCAGTAATGATAGAAGAAGTCAGAAAAGCTTTGGAGAGCATGCAAAGGGGCAAAGCTGCTGGTGAGGATCAGGTAACATCAGATCTGCTGAAAGATGGAGGACAGATTTGGTTAGAAAAACTAGCCACCCTGTTTACGAGGTGTCTCCTGACGGGAAGAGTACCAGAGTCTTGGCAGAACGCTAACATCATCTTAATACATAAGAAAGGAGATGACAAGGACTTGAAGAATTACAGGTCAATCAGCTTGCTCTCTGTAGTATACAAGCTATTTACAAAGGTAATTGCTAACAGAGTAAAGAAAACATTAGAATTCAATCAACCAAAGGAACAAGCACGATTTCGAACAGGCTACTCAACAATTGACCACATTCATACTATAAATCAGGTAATAGAGAAATGCTCAGAGTATAACCAACCACTATACATAGCCTTCATAGATTACGAGAAGGCGTTTGATTCATTAGAAATATCAGCCGTCATGCAAACACTCCGGAATCAGGGCGTAGATGAAGTATATATAAACATTCTGGAAGAAATCTACAAGGGATCAACTGCTACCATAGTGCTTCATGAAGAAAGCAACAGAATACCAATAACGAAAGGTGTAAGGCAGGGGGACACAATTTCCCCAATGCTATTTACCGCGTGCTTACAGGAGGTTTTCAGAAGCCTAGAATGGGAACAGTTAGGGATAAGAGTCAATGAAGAATACCTTAGTCCCCTGCGCTTCGCTGATGACATTGCATTGCTGAGTAACTCGGGGGACGAATTGCAACTCATGATTACGGAGTTAGACAAGGAGAGCAGAAAGGTGGGTCTTAAAATTAATCTGCAGAAAACGAAAGTAATGTACAACAACCTCGGCAAGGAGCAGCGCTTCGAAATAGGTAATAGTGCAATTGAAGTTGTAAAAGACTATGTCTACTTAGGGCAGGTAATAACCGCAGAGCCGAACCACGAGATTGAAGTAACTAGAAGAATAAGAATGGGGTGGAGCACATTCGGCAAGCACTCTCAAATTATGACAGGTAGATTGCCACTATCTCTCAAGAGGAAGGTATATAACAGCTGTATTTTGCCGGTACTTAGCTACGGAGCAGAAACCTGGAGACTTACAAAGAGGGTTCAGCTTAAATTGAGGATGACACAGCGAGCAATGGAAAGAAAAACGGTAGGTGTAACCTTAAGAGACAAGAAGAGAGCAGAGTGGATTAGGGAACAAACAGGGGTTAAGGATATCATAGCTGAAATCAAGAAGAAGAAATGGACATGGGCAGGGCATGTAGCGCGTAGACAGAATAACCGCTGGTCATTAAGGGTAACTGACTGGATTCCCAGAGAAGGGAAGCGGGTTAGGGGGAGACAGGAGGTTAGGTGGGCAGATGAGATTAAGAAAATTGCGGGTATGAATTGGCAGCAGCAAGCACAGGGACCGGGTTAACTGGCGGAACTTGGGAGAGGCCTTTGTCCTGCAGTGGACGTAGTCAGGCTGATGATGATGATGACGATGATGATTTAATTTCACATAAGAGTGATATGTGTGGTTATCCTGATAAAAAACGAACGTCCAGCAGTTGAAGAATTGTCGCAAATGCAGCTTTGTAAGCGACGCGGCCCCCGTTGAAGCGGCTGACCTGAAGCCTCGATACACCCAGCGCTGCCTGTCGGAAAAAATGCGAAACGCGTCTCCGTGTTCGGTGGGGAGGCTGCACGGCGGAGGCCGAGCGTCAGTCCACCTAACCTATTCTAACACCGTGCGTTAGACTATACAGTGCTCCCGTTTTGCTAACGTAGCGTCGCTGTGCCCAGCGTGTGCGCGCGTCGACGCTACATTGGAGTATATCGGGCCCTTAATGGCCCTTTTGCTAGCTCCACATATACCAAATATGGTGTTACGTGACGTCAATGTATGACGAAATATATCACTGGTGCAAGCATGATAATCCACACACGCTTGTCATGTAAGAACGTGACACCATACCACGCTCATAGTGTGCTCACGGCCATTTTGCTAGCTCCACATATACTAAATCAGGTATCACGTCACGGGAGCATATGACGAAGATAAACAACACATCCACGCATGATAATCATGACATGGAAGTCATGTACGGCATCATTTACCTCCACTTCGTAACTCTGTGCTGAATTTAAGGTGATATATTAGCATTTCTCATTCGTGCTTCGCATGTCAATGATTCCAACTGTACGTGCGATCTGCAATTTTTTTTCTTTTTTAGACGCGAAACTACTTCAAGCGGCACCCGTTTGTCCGTGGTCGTAATCGTAGTGCGTAATCAGTCTTACGTTTAGACATGCAATGTGGTGCCGGTGGGAGATTTCTCCTGTGCGTTGTTGAATAAAAAATTTGCAGCGTGTGCGTTAACTAAAAGCCGAATTCTCCTGTATTTCGTTCCCCTTTAGCACCCGTTGGCATGTACATTGAGCACCATCTGACAAGAAAGGGTTGATACGTTATACTCACTATGTGTAACCTCCTTGGTTTTAGAAAGGTTGAGCGAGCGTTGGACCGCTGTGCCATGAATACAGTGAACTAGTATATACCATTAACTCGAGGTGGTTAAAGGTGGGAAGTAATATCGAAGCGCAAGGCGTAAGAAAGTGTGCATGTGCCACCTCCCGTTCAGTCCTTGAAATGTCCACTGGATGGCGGTTCTTCTATATGCAGAAGATAAGATAAAAAGATGCGAGATGGTGGTACTTGGAGTATCCACTAGATGGACAAACGGACACACAGGCAGATGCATGGACGGATGCACGGATGGCTGCACGGACTAGATGGACGCATGGACGGACGCATGGACAGACGCAGGGGCGGATCAAGGAGGATTAAAAAAATTTTAATCCTCTTTATTTCTCCTTGGGGCGGATGCAGGGAAGAACGCAGGGACCGACGCATGGATGAATGTGTGGACGCACGAACATACGTACGCACGCATGGTCACAGAGATGGACGCATGGACGGACGGAAGGAAAAATGAATAGACGGACGCATGCTTCGCCCGACTGTTCATCATTGACCCCATGGATATGCTGCCAATTTTTTCTTTCTACTTTCAGTTATTTTTAGAAACTGAAAGGGTTACGGTAATATCGAGATCGTTCACAGCGTTGAAAAACAACAAGTGCGTGAAAAGAAGCAGTGGCGTCTGCTGTTCGAAGCAAGTTCAAAACTTTGATCATCTCAACAGCTTCAAGCCACCACCGCTCAGCAGCACCCCGGTACCTGGAAGTTGCGAATAAACTTCACCTTTATCCACATGTCTGGAAGAAAGCATTCACAACTTTTAACTATTAACCTAGACTTAGTCTTCCCTTGAAAACACGTATATGGTTAGAATGTTCAATATATTCAAAAATGTTTCAAACTATCCTACGCGAAAAAAGCCATGTTCCCCGAGACCTGTGTGATCTTGAAACAGCAACTATTTCCAGGTGTACTATGCAGAGTGGCCTGAGCTTCTCGGGCAGACCAGTTGGGTCTTAGCTCGCTCAGCGGAATCCATGGTATGAAGACAGTGCGAAACGCGTGAGAACAGCGTTGATAAAAAATTGGCAGATCGCATGTAGCGGGAATCGATGATGTGCGAAGCACGAATGACAAAGGTTGATATGTCACTTTAAATCAGCCCAACATTACGAGGGGGGGGGGGGTAAATGATGCAGTACCCGACTTGAGTTTCCTCGTGATCTCGTTCGTATGTCCCGTTTATCTTCGTCATCTATTCTTGCCGCGTGTTACCAAATTTAGTATATGTGGAGCTAGCAAATGGCCGCGAGCACGCTACGAGCATGGTATGTTTTCATGTTCTTACGTGTCACGCGTTTCAGGATTATCATGTTTGCATCATTCATATATTTCGTCGTCTATAGACGTCACGTAACACCAAATTTGGTATATCTGGAGCTAGTAAAACGGCCGCGAGCGCATCATGAAGGACACAATATATTCCAATGTAGCGTTGACGCATGCGCTCGCTAAACAGCGACGCTACGTTAGCACAACGCTAGCACTCTAAAGTTTGACGCCAGGCGCGACCAGCGTCGGTCGGCACGGCCCGACGGTAACCAGCGCGATATGCCACATGCTGCATTTCGCGCCAATGCGTCACCCAAACAACACCGCGTCTCTCTCTTTTCGTGACGGAGGGACGCCGGACGTGCTGCGACGCGCATGTGCCAAAGCAACGCCGCGTGGCGCGTGCCTGCGAGTATATATATGGCTGGACCGGTGCCTGGCGGGGCAACGCCGGCGTGCCCGACGAAATGAACGCCAGTGAGCACGCACACCACGTCACGTCAAAATGTTTGAGGCCTTGGCTGTGGCATGTAGTCATGTTCTCACATGACACGCGTCTCATGATTATTATGTTCGCACCAGTCACATACCTTCGTCATCCATCGACGTCACGTAATGTCAAATTTGGCATATATAGAGCTAGCGAAACGGCCTCGAGCACATTATCAGTGTGACATGCAGTCATGTTGTTACATGACACGCATGTTTTAAGTATCATGTTTTTATGTGTCATTTACCTAGGTCACCCGTTCGAGTCACGTAATACCAAATTATGTACATTTGAAGCTATCCAAATGGCTGCGAGCGCATCAAGAGCGTAGTATGTAGTCATGTTCTTACATGACGTGCATCCTATGTTTATCAATTTCACACCAGTATTTTACCTTCGTCATTCATTCACGTCCCGTAATACCAAATTCGGTATAAGTGAAGCTAGCGAAATGGCCACCAGCGCATCATGATCGTGGATTGTATCCATGTTGTTACATGACAGGCATCTCATGATTATGATGAGACGCGTGTCATAGATGCGTGTTTTGAGATGCGTGCCTCTCATAATTATCTGGGTTGCATCTCATAATTATCTTCATCGCGGGAGTATGTCAATCAAACTAATTGACTAGGTAAACTCGGGTACAAAGTCGTTGATTCTCAGAAGGCCCGAGTTCAACTCGTAACTGTGATTGTGCCGGCGTGAGTTGCAAGTGTTTGATGCGGTGAACACATGGCGGGAGCTTCGTTGAATATAAAATAATGTAATGAACGTGCACTACTTGTGCAAGGCTGGAGTCCCAGGGGATGTTGTGATGACTTAGCGTCTTGCAGCTTTTTCGGTTGGTCGTCAGCTCATGTGCGTGGTTGGCTTCCAAGTGAAGAACGCATCATTACTGTCTTAATTTTTATTGTAATAATTGTCTGGGACTTAATGACCTATCTTGTTTTCATGAATAACACTTCAATTAAAAATGCAATTATCTCGGATGCAACCAGCATTGCCTTGAGCAGGAGGGAGCTAATTTGCCTACTGCCTTGACGTATTCTGGTATAGTTTATCTGCTACTTTTAGTCGCTGGACACGTACAGCTGAACCCATGTACCACTATTGCCAATCTGTCGCGCTCTCTGGCTTCGGTTCTGGAGACAGTTCGCAGAATCGATGAAGGTCCGAACGCTATACTGTGGAAACTTCATGGCGTGAAATTAACAGGTTGCGTCTGACCTTGAAATCAAGAGTTTAAATGAAAGGGTCGGGATACTGGAGGCGGCCTACTCTCCGGTCACTCCAAGTGAAATGAACGCCTCAATTGTTTCTGACATCGCCATTCAACTAAAAAGCATATCGTCAAAGTGCGAAGATACTGAAAACATAATGTGACGTTCCAGTATAATTTTTTGCATTGAAAATGATGAGAACGAAGATTGGACGGCGATGGATTGGATCACAACTTTCTGTTCCCAAAATCTTGACATCACAATGAATAGTTCACAATTCGATAGAATACATAGATTAGGTCGCTTTTGTCCAAAACGTGTCGGCTTATAATGGCAAAGATGATCGCCTTCAAGGACAAAGTATTCTGGCTTCTGCCCGCAAAATAAAAGAGTCAAAATTTAGAATAAGTAAAGACTTTTTACCCTCAACACGCCAAACAATAAAGAAATTAGTGGAATTTGGAAGAGAAAATGCTAAACCTTATAGATTATCGTTTGATAAGCTACGAATAAACAGAGAGACATATGTTTTTGACTCTTCCAAGAACTCTGTTGTTTTATCTTCACAATAGCTAGTAAAGTAAATCTGCTACTGAGCTTATCTTTAGTAGGAACGCCTTAACGTGGAAGTCACGGCAAATATGCGTAAAAAATAAATATTTCTTGCAAATTTGTCGCTGCCTGTTAACTTCTTTTCGCAATATATACGCCGAAATTTATTTTTTGTGTACAGTAAGCCATTTTGGCAGTATGCTAATTTCTGCTGTCACCTCTAGCCCATGTTGTCTTTCAATGTTAAAATCCTGCATATGGGCTTTTTTATCCATAATTAAAGCCACAGAAAAATCCACGAAAACTTATAAGTTTGTCAAGCTCACTTTAAATAAAACGATTCCCATTGTTTCAAAATTACAAATTATTCCTATCCTAATTTAGAAAGAACGGGTGCTTCGACAACACGATTTACGAGCTTCGGTTGCAAGCTATCCGCAAAAAGTTGACATGAGACTTGTACTGGAAAATGTTTTTCACACAAAAGTGTTCTGGGGCAACACTTTTGGCTTTACGTAGATAGTTATAAATGTTGCCAAGTTAATTGCAGATGGTCGAGTGCAAAAACTGAGGCAGTGAGCGTGGAATGACCCTTATGAAGTCATAATATGGACTATCGTCCATGAGTTATTTTAAATGAGAATGCATTTCTTAGTCGGGCAATGTCAGGCATGCGGTGACATCCGCGCGTGGACACGTTTTATGTCCCCGCTCTCAATTTTTCTGCGATAGCAACCGCTGCGGGCGCGCGCACTTATCCGCGTCCCGAGCAACCGGAGCAGAAACTGCGGGCGGAGTAGAGGAGGGTGAATCTAGAGGAGGAGCACGCTTTGGTGGGTGAAGGCACTCGCTTCGCGGCAGCTCGGTAGGGTTCCCGCGTGTGGAGGCAGAGTACGAGAAGGTAGGTGCCGCGCAACGCCGACTAAATTTCAAGGCCTAAAGGCTGCCGCAGTGACGTCAGAGGTTGGGGGCCCAGTTGCCCAACTGAGCATGCTCAGTAAGACTTTTTTTTCCACATCTTTTATTCGGCCCAATCAAGCCGCAGCAGCTGCGAGAGCGGGAGCGTTGGATCTCCTAAAACGTGAACGAAAGACAGGCTTTCCACCGCGTTCGCGGCGTAAAGGCACGAACACACTAGCGGCGCCACGCTCTGCCGCGCGCCGCGCGCCGCTCGCGAGACGCCGCTTTTCTCTCTTTCTCCCACCGAGCGTCAAGGAATTTCTGCCGCCGACTCAATCGCTCCTTGCGCTATTTCTCCCGCCGCCGCCCAAGCAAAACGCCAATCAGCGACGTCCGTGGTAGTCGCCATAGCAACGCACGGAGCTTCTTTTCTCTTTTTTTCCGGCTGTCATTTTTCTCACGCCGTCGTTTTTTGAAGCACGCACCATGGACACTGAACGCTTTTAGAGGAGATTAGACTCTACCCTTTCTTGTACGAAAAAACGATGCCTGATTACAAAGATAAGGAACCAAAATTGAACAGATGGGATCTTATAGGATCTATGTTTGGATTGACAGGTAAGTGGCGATTGCGTGGCTCATTGCATGTTGAGCGCGAATGAATTGTAGGTTTTATTCACTCACTTGTGCAGGAACACAGGCCATGCTGAAGTTTAAAAATATTAGAGACAGGTGGATGAAGCTCGTGTCGGGAGTCGAGGCGAACACTCGGAGCGGTGCGCCAGGCAATAATGGCAAAATTAAGTGGCCCCTGTTCTCAATTATGCACAGCATGCTGAGGCAGACACCTCACAATGCGGAAAAGTAAGTGATCAATGACGTGCCGTTTCATATTCCAGCGCACGCAGGATACCCGTTTTATGCCTTCAGTATTTCTGTACCTCCAAAGCGGATGGACCCAATATCTTCTCGGTGCATTTCGAGAGCGGCGACGCTGAAGCAACAGCAGACACGCCATCACGGTAACGTTGAGCGTTGCGCGGAGATCGTCGTCGCCTGCCATTGTTCGCACGATTGCACCGTAAAGTCGGAAAGCTCAGAACCAACGCTTCTAGTACAGGAGGGGTTGTCAGAACAGACGACAAAAAAAGCGCGCGAAATCTCGCGAGCTGCGAGACCGCTCGAGACTGTTGTCACGTGAATCCCGCAGATGTGGCCAGCGAGCCGCTTTTCACCGCTCGGCGGCGAAGACGCGCGTCATGCCGCGGTGGCACGCTTCCCGCTAGCGTGCTCGTACCCTAACAGGGCCCCCATCCTCTGACGTTACTGCGGCAGCCTTTCGGCCTTGAAATTTAGTCGGCGTTGTGCCGCGCGTCGCCGCTCCTTGTCTCAAAATTCGCTCTGTCCTTCACGCGCCCCACTCTTCCTTCCACTGGCTTATACGTATATATAAATAGAGGAAACCACACCTCACTCGCGACGGTTATCTAGCTCATGCATGTGTAAATAATTAGTTACGGTACAAATCTTGGTCTCAGCAATATTTACGGCTATTAATTACTTCGCCGTGAACATTCGGCGCAAGAAATGCATTTGCATTTCCTCACACTTTTGCTTCGGGAGGTGGCGGCAATTTTTAAATGCGAAGCATTTCTTAGCGAACTTTGGCGACATTGAGCGTATCTATCTATCTATCTATCTATCTATCTATCTATCTATCTATCTATCTATCTATCTATCTATCTATCTATCTATCTATCTATCTATCTATCTATCTATCTATCTATCTATCTATCTATCTATCTATCTATCTATCTATCTATCTATCTATCTATCTATCTATCTATCTATCTAGCCACCTACGACTTTTAGGTCTCTTGGCCGTTTCGTTAATGGTATCAATACCAAACTCGGTATGGCATTTCATGACTGTATGAAGAACATATTTGACTAGTCATAACATGAAAATCTTAATATTTATGTCATGATTAACATTTAATGGTACTGCAGCTCTTGCGGTGGTTTAGTTCACATGGCACGTGGCAAAACTGGTATGGTACAACATGATTGCATGGCGAACACAAGCGACAGACCCTAACATTAAAATCATGACATGTGTCATGTAACTACATGACTACGTTTCACGCTCATGATGCGCTCGCGGCCGTTTCGATAGCGTTACAAATACGAAATTTCGTATTACGGTACGTGAATAGATGTGGAAGGTATGTGACTGTTGCAAACATGATAATTATGAGATGCGTATCATGTAGTAACATGACTACATACCAGGCTCATGATGCACTGGCGGCCGTTTCGCTAGTTTCACTTATACCCAATTTGGTATTACGAGACGTGAAGGGATGACGAAGGTATGATACCAGCGCAAACATAATAAACATGAGATACGTGTCACGTAACAATATTACTACATGCTACGCTCATGATGTCTTCGCGGCCGTTTCGCTAGCTTGACGTATGCCAAAGTTTGTACTACGTGACGTCAATTGATGACGAAGGTATGTGACTGGTGCAAACACACTAATAATGAGATGCGTGTCATGTGAGAACATGACTACAAACTACATGACTACATGACTACATACCACAGTCAAGGCGCCAATACATTTAGACGTGACGCGTTGCGCGTGCTCGCCAGCGTTTGTGTCATCGAGTCACGCCGGCGTTGCCACGCCAGACGCAGGTCTTGCCACATACTCGCAGGTGCGCGCCGCACTGCGTTGCTTTGACGCATGCGCGTTTGAGCGCGTCCGGCGTCCCTCTTTCACGAAAAGAGGCAGACGCAGCGTTGTCTAGGTAATGCATCGGTACGAAATGCAGCATGTCACATCTCGCGCCGGTTGCCGTCGGCCCGAGCCGACGGATGCTCGTGTTTTGCTAACGTAGCGTCACTGTGCCTGGCGAGCGCGCGCGTCACTGCTGCATAGGAGTAAATTGGGCCCTTCATGATGCTGTTTTGCTAGTTCCACGTATCCCGAATTTGGTGTTACGTGACGCCAACAGATGACGAAATAGATGGCTGGACGAAACAAAATCCTGACACGCGTGTCTTCTAAGAACATGAGAACATATCATGTTCATAGCGTGCTCGCTGCCGTTTTGCTTGCTCCACATATGCTGAATTTTGTATCACGTGACGTGAATAGTTGACGAAAGTAAAAAAAAAACGAATCCAAACATGATAATCATGACATGGAAGTCGTGTACGGCATCAATTACCTGCGCCCCTTAACGTTGTGTTTATTTTAAAGTGACACATGCACATTTCTTATTCGGGCTTCGCATATCATCAATTCCCACTCTACGCGGGATCTGCCATTTTTTTGCCAATGTGGACGATTTAAAGTTAGATGTATGAATACAGTCCAGGAGTTCGTTAAGCAAGACCAGGCGGCCATCTGCAGAAAGTCATAGCTGCACAATGTGTATAATCCTGAGAAAAAGATACTCGGTCACCTCAAAAAACTTCTTCCAGGCGTTATGCGTAGCAGGCGTCGTGAGGTCGTCGTGGTTGGCCGACAAGACGTCGATCACCACCTGGCCGAAAGTTGCGAAGTGTGCGGGCGTCACTCCACGTATGTGACTGTGGAAGATGGCGTTTTTCTCGAGAATCTCCTGCATTCTGGGTGCGTTGTCGAGCGCCTCAATGATGCTCGTGATCTCCTTGCCCACGACGCTGCAGTGAGCACTGCGAGAGGTGTGATTTGGAATTCGTGAGAGGGAATTGCAAATGATCTGCTTGAACGTTTCTGCGCAGTGTTGGATCTTTCAAAATGGTGGCAAAGAGCTGTATCGTCGCGCTTGGAACCACAGAGTTTCACGCACAAAAGTCTGTCACTGATTAGGATACGCCCTAAATTAGGATACGAGCTGACCTGTACGGGTGCATTCATGTGGTGATATATTTAGGGAGAACATTCGGGAGATAAAATTTATGTATAGGTAAACTGCCCAATATTGTACTTCAGTAGCCTTGTCAATCTGTGGTCTTTACTTCTTACTGGACGTTTTTGTCAGTCCATGTTAATATTGAATATTTGTCACTATTTGTTATATTCGACGACCAAACTCTAGGCATAAAGACGTCTTTGTTTTCTTTTTTCACTTTTTATTCCTGCCTATTTCATTCTTTGTTTCTTTGTATTCATTTTTCTTTGTGTTCATTAGTTTTTCCTATGTTTTATTCTCTGTTTTTGCACTGACGTTTCCCAATGTATACTTTCTGAAATGCCTTAGGTTCCGCCTTAGGATGGAAGCTTAAGTTGGAAGTTATACGCGTACCTGGTATAAAGCTGGTGCGCTTTCCTAAGCGTGCTGCAGGTTTCATTAAAAAAAAATGAAATTCATCAAGAGCGCACAAGGCACAATTACGCAATGAATGAGAGAAGAGAGATTGTGGGGCAAGTCAATTTTGAAAAACTCATTCTGTTAAGAGCTGTAGAAGTGATTTTCATTCTTCAAACTAGCTGGGCACCCCTTACGAGTAAAAGCATTGTCCGATTTTCTTCCCAAGTGAGAATGGATGTTTAAACACTTTTAAATGCGATGCAATTCTTAGTGAACCTCGGCGACTTTGAGCGCGTCTATCTATCTATCTATCTATCTATCTATCTATCTATCTATCTATCTATCTATCTATCTATCTATCTATCTATCTATCTATCTATCTATCTATCTATCCGCCTATGATTGGTAGCTCTCCCAGCCGTTTCAATAACGATATCGATACCAAACATGGTATGGCATAACATGACTGTATGAGGAACATATTTGACTAGTCATAACATTACAATCCTGGCATGTATGGCACGAAGGTTATGGTTTACATTTCATGGTCCTGCAGCTCTTGCAGTGGTTTCGTTTACACGGGGTGTTGCGAAACTGGTATGGTTTGACATGATTGCATGGTGAACACAAGCGATAGACCCTAACATCAAAATCATGATATGCGTGTCATGCAACAACATGACTACATGCCTCGCTCATCATGTGCTCGCGGCCGTTATGCTAGCGCCCCGTATACCAAATTTGGTATTACAGTACGTGAATGGATGACGAAGGTTTGCGACTGGTGCGAACATGATAATCATGAGATGCGTGCCATGCAACAACATGACTACATGCCACGCTCATGATGCACCTGCGGCCGTTTGACTAGTTCACTTATACAAAATCTGGTATTACGGGACGTGAAAGGATGACCAAGGTATTATAATTGTGCGAACATGATAAACGTGAGATGCGTGCCATGTAACAACATGGCCACAATGTACGCTCAGGATGCACTCGCGGCCGTTTCCCTAGCTTCACATGTACTAAACACGATATTACGCGACGCGAACGGACGACATAGGTGGACACATACAAACATAATACTCACGACAGGCGTGTCATGTAACAACATGAGTACTTGCCAGACTGATGATGCGCTCGAAGCCGTTTTGCTGGCTTCACATATACCAAATTTGGTATTACGTAACGCGAAAGGATGACGAAGGTATGTGACTGGTGCAAACATGAAAATCATGAGATCCTTGTCATGTGAGAACATGACTACAAGTCACAGTCAAGGCTCCAATATATTTCGACGTAACGTGGTTCATAATCGTTCATGACCGTTCATAAGCTAATGGCTGTACATAGAGCACAGCCTATGTAAACGAGACTTGTACATGAATGTTCCGATAGGAGGAATACCAAAATATGGGTATCTTGATTGACTGTGGAAAACTCGTGTGCCTGAATTGTTTGACAGGAGATTTTCAAGTTTCGTGGGAAGCTCTACTCAGTGCCACATTGTCGCATTGGGCAATACCATCAGTCTGTATTCGCCAACTCGAACTTTATTTAATTTTGTAGTATGTGTTTTCTTACGGGGTTATGGATCATGGTAGCGTCTTAATGACCTTTTTATCTGCTTACGTATTTTAAAACACGCTTTTTGTCTCCAACTTCACGCGTATAACAAAGCAGCAGCGACGTGACCCGGCTTGCACCCACCTGAATTCATGGTCGGTTGCGAGTGTCCTCAAGCTTTTGCCCTTGAAATGCTTGAAGAGCTTGATGTTATCCGGGTACTTCAGAAAGTAGGCGTTGAAGAGGAGGACGCCGTAGTCCTGGTGCTCCTTGCAGAAGGCGCTCCACACAGACCGCACGACCATCTTCTCACGTGGTGTCAGCCCCGTCGCATCTGATGGTTCCTCTTTGCGGCGGAAGCGGGAGGTTGTCTTTCCCATTGCAGAGAATACGAGGCTTGTTTTTTGTTTGTTTGTATCCTCTAATCCATGGCTCGTACCCACTATGGGGGATTGGCCAAGAGAACTTATAGTCTCATATGGACAATAACTGCATTATTGCTTACAACGAAAAAAAGGAGGGGGAAGTTGTATAGTGAATTGTTAAAAAAAGAAAGAAACCAAAGATTTAGATTGGGAGAAAAAAGAATCAACAACAAAGGAGACACTAATAGCTACAACTTGATTTTTGGAGCCGACCAGACAGCTGGTTTCGCCAAACACGATTAATTTGGTATGTCACGGATTTAGCCAGAATTAAAAATTACTTTTCGACCCATTTTTTGAGTATCTGTTAACGTGGGCTTTATGTTGAAAAACATTGAAAGTCTTGAATAAAATTACACACCGCATCGAATGCATCTCTGTGGCAATTTTCCAAAACAGAGGCACCAAAACTTAGAACATTTTCTGTGGTTAAATTTAAACCTAGCTTCACAAATGGAATATCTAAAAGTCGTTTCATAATTAATGCATAGTTACGACATGAGCAAAAATAATGTTCAATAGTTTCTGATTCTTCGCAGAGCGGACAAAGGGGGGAAAGTGTCAGACCAGCTCTGTGTAAATAAAAATTTAATGGGGGGACGTTGCACCGGAATCTGGAGATTATAATTTCAAGTTTTTTGACGGATTCCACTGGGCTTTCCATGGAAATTTGAGGTGCTGATAATCTGTCCATTGTGTTTTTTTTACTTTCCTGCAAGTTTTTTTTTCTTTTCACCCTTCTCATGGCTCTTGCCCAATGTAGAGGATCGGCCAAGTGTTAGGGGAATTTAGGCCAAGCATTGGGTGAGTTCGCCACGTTCCATGGCCTTGCTGATTCTTCTTTGTATACATTTGATTTTCCACACTTGGATAATTGTTGAATGCATGGAAGGTGGTGCAAAAAACGGTATGAATATAAATTACCACATTATGGGGGCGAGTAGCTCACTGACTGTTACCTTCACAGGGCTAGCAGGCCCCAATCAACCGTAAGCTTTTATTGCAATAAGTGTGGATCTCTGCATCACATCTGTCTGGAATACCGAAGGTTCTAAAGTAGGTTAAATGTACTGCAAGAACAATCTTTGACAAGATGGTCTATCATGAGCCTTTTTTAATATTTCTTTTCTCTTTGGGTATCCACGCTGTGTTTTTAGCTGAAGGGGTGTACATGATGTTTTGTGTTATTTCTCACACTAAGCAAAAAATTGGCTCGAAAGGTTGTTTCACGTCAGCCCCATTTCGATCATTTTGGTTTATTTGTATCACTCTGCTTCTGTGATTGCTGAGATATTTTAGAATGTAAGCGAATCGCTTTTGAACTCCTTCATTCTCTAAACCTATTCACTTTCTGCAAAGAGGTATTTTGGGATTCATGGGTGACGTACCGGGCTGGTTTGGGCCAAGTTGTTGAGCAACGTCGAAGCTGCAGCACAACCTGCTGCTCTCAAAACAAGAGTGCTGGGTAACATGCTTAGAAAACAGCACTAAAAAGACAAAGCACGCTCAGAAAGGGACCGTCATCATTCTTTTTCTACGCCTTTTTCACGCAGTTTTTCAAGTGTGCACAACCAACGAGTCCAGGTCACTCTACTTCAGGTGTGCTTCGCTAGCTGAACACATAGTCTGGGTTTTATCTCCCCGTCCACACTTGGTTATTTCAAGTGTGAAGGATTTCTTTACGAACTTTACACACAACAAGCATCTATCTATCTATCTATCTATCTATCTATCTATCTATCTATCTATCTATCTATCTATCTATCTATCTATCTATTTATTTATCTATCTATCTATCTCAGTATGGGAGGGTAGGACACTTTGACGACCACGACCCACTGGTCATAATCTGAATAAAGTCACCAACCCGTAGCGTACGACGTCCAACACCTCCCTCCAGATCTTCGGCACATATATACCCACGAACGGGTATTGTTACGAAGGCGAGACGCCAACACGGTTCCGAATGCACCCCTGCTAAGATCTCCGCCGCCTAGGTCACCAGCCGTTTAGTAGCTCGTGTTACTCAGCTCGCGACTGTTTCTGCGCACAGCTGATAGACGAGCGGATGAGACGGCGGTGAGTTAAGGCAAGGTTCATGCACAGCATAGAAATAGAGGCGTTACAGTTTCGGCACTGGAGCCGACAGCTTAACTCGAAGAGCAGAGATGTCTTCTCTCGCACGCTTCTGTCGTATTTCCTCTCTGTTACGAAGCGCACCGCCGACGAGGTCACGAAGGGCGCCACGAAACTCGCCGCTGCCAATGACACCGGGCGAGCCGACAGCGTAGAGACTCGAAGCAACGAGAGGCTTCTCTGACACATAGGTCTGCTGCTGGTGACGCGCCGCAAGGCTTTTTTTATAGGCACCGGGTGGATTCTCTGAGTCACCAAACGTCCAACCAGAAGCGCCGCTGGCCTTGATGTCAGGATCCTCCAATGAAGACCCACCGCCGCGCGTGGTTGCACCTAAGGACGAGGAATGTTGCCACGCATTGCGTAAGATTCGTCAGACTGGAAAGCGCCGATTCCTTCATTGGGCTCGTGGGCTGAGGGAGCTCGCTGTGCGTTGCGTGACAGACCGCCGCCGCTTGATGAGGTCGTTGAGTTTATTGCGTCAGGCGGGCTCGAGTGCAGGCCTTGAAGACGAGCTGCTTTCATGTGGCTCGGATGACGGGCGCGCTCTCTCGCCAGGTCCCTCCAGGTTCGCCTCCAGGGCTAGGGGTAGAACGTAGAATGAACACATCCATTTCTTGAGGACGGATCCAAGATTCGCTAGCTTGCCGCCATAACTTGTCGGCCAGCTTCACTCGTCTCATCTGACGATTTTCGGTCTCAGCACTTGTCGATGGTTCTGCAACTTGTCAAGAACGGTTCGACAACAGACAACACACGATACAAGAAAGTGCCCTCGGTCACCCGACAGAACACCAGACAAAGTATAGTACAACGTACACCTAGCTACGTGTCTATCGGAATGTTGCCTCTACATCAAGAGTCACATGTGGGACACAAGACTCTTAAATAGAGAACTAAAATTTTTTACACGTACAACAATGTGATGAAATAGAATACAACATAAAGTGGGCCGCTTGAGATCACCCTGGACGAGAGCGCACAGCTAAGGCCGTGTTGAGGACAAAACTTTGTCGTGAATCGCCAGCGAAAAACCGAAAGGTGGAGAAGGTACTAACTAAAACGCACGGCTCAATGCGTCTGCATTAGCGGTTAGCTTTACTTTTTTGTAGCGAACGTCAAAATTGTGCTGTTGGACTATCATGCTCCACCTCAGTTACCGACCACCTTTAGGTGACAATGCCTATGCGCTACCAAAAGCTGCTCATACTTGCGACGTTGTGCATCTGTGTAATTACAATATAGGAGTCCTGATTTCTCAATAAAAACATTCTTTTTCTTGTTTCCCTAGTTTACGTATTCCATTAGCGCTTCAATATAAAGGTCCTCACGCTGCTCTCGAATAAGCGTTTCTTGATCAACCCTCGACAGCTCACACCAACTTTCGCTACAGGCGAGAGCGTTGCACTCCTCTCACTCCGAATCAACGGCACCATGTCGTCTCCTCCGCCTATGGAGACCGCGCCAGTCGCTTCGGCGACGGGCCACTCGAGTGACTGCTTAAATGACTCACACGGAGAAGTTACTTTCTGTGGTTCCGTCCACTCGCCGCCAAGGTCACACAATTCAGTAGCTTTTGCACTTGATGATTCACCACATTGAACAAGATCAAGGTCCTGCGAAAGCTTCCGCGCTTGCGATCGCGTGAGGGCCATGTAGTCTAAGTTGGAGAAGAACGATTTGCCCTGCTCTTTGAGAAGCTGCTCTGAGTTATTAGGAAAAAGAAAAGAAAAACGCTCGGAAAGTATGGCAGACATAGCCGCTTTGGTGGGAAGCTTGCCGAACAGGCCTTAACCTTCAGTTCTCGACTGGCGGCCACGATGATCAGCGATGAATACATTGAATACCCTCCTCGTAACCCTAACACATTTAAGTGTACTGATATAATGGCTAATGAAATTCTAGCTGTAGTTTGTGGTATGCGAGATAAATTCCCAGTCAGATGCGACAATATACCTTCTTTAGCGCTAAAGGAATGCATTGACATCCTTTGTGTGCCTCTAGAAAAAATCTTTATCATTTTATACGTCAACCTACTCCGATCGTCTTAAATTGTCAAAGATTATCCCGATTTACGAGGCAAATGACAAAAACATACCAGTAAACTACCGGTCTATTTTCAGTTTAGGTATCATAACTATAGTGTTTGAAAAATTGATAGGTAAACGAATTATGTTTTTCCTAGAACACAAAAGTATTCTTACAACCTGTCAACATGGGTTTAGAAAGGGCAGGTCAACCGACACAGCTGTTTTGTCGCTTTCCTAACTCATCAATTTTCACCTAGATAAAAGCAGAACAGTGGTAGGTATATTTCTTGATATAAAAAAAGCCTTTGATACTTTCAATCGCAACATATTATTAAATAAACTAGAATGATATGGCTTTCGCAGAATGTGTCTCGAGTTCTTTAAAAGCTATCTGGAAAACTGTAAACAAACAGTGCAATTATCCAACACCCAATCAGAGTTTCTTAATACAACTACAGAAGTACTGCAAGGTTCTGTTTTTGGACCAAAATTTTTCTCGCTGTTTATTAACGACTTGGCTAGCGTGGTACAAAACTTCTCCATATTTATGTGTGCTGATGATACAGCTCTTATATGCGCTCAAGATTCTTTTAACCAAACGATAGCATCTGCGAACTCAGAGCTTGTTGATATCCAGCAGTGGTTCTCTTCAAATGGACTAACATTAAATATACACAAAACCAAGTACACTGTGTTTACTTCACCACGCAAAGCCCTTGAGGAACACACATACACACTCACACGAAATAATTTAGTGCTGCAAAGAGTCCATACGATAAAATACCTAGGCGTTACCCTTGATGAAAATTTACCTGAAAACCTCACATTGCTGAGGTCTGCAAAAAAAAAATGCCCCGCCACGGTGGTCTAGTGGCTAAGGTACTCGGCTGCTGACCCGCAGGTCGCGGGATCAAATCCCGGCTGTGGCGGCTGCATTTCCGATGGAGGCGGAAATGTTGTAGGCCCGTGTACTCAGATTTGGGTGCACGTTAAAGAACCCCAGGTGGTCAAAATTTCCGGAGCCCTCCACTACGGTGTCTCTCATAATCATATAGTGGTTTTGGGACGTTAAACCCCACAAATCAGTCTGCAAAAAATTGACTAAAACTTGTTTGCTTCTATATAAATGGTGTGACCTTTTTGATTTACCGACTTTACATGTAATTTACTCTAGCATATTCCATAGTCATTGAAACTGCTGTGCTGTCACCTGGGGTCACACATACCGCACGTACCTAGAACCGATAATAAAACTTCAGAAAAGAGCAATACGACTTATAACAAATTCGGATATATGGCACACACACTACCACTCTTCCAAAATCTAAACATCATGCCGTTAAACACACTAATGCTTTACAAAACAGCTCTCATGATCCATTCAAGTATAAACACTAACTATGCAGTTTCCTCCGCAACTTTTTCATGTTCCAATCATGAAAGCCGTAACAAAGTAAAAAATACCTGACTCGGCAAACAAAGAAAGTATACGGTAAAAGAAAGCTTACTGCTAATGGAGTCGCCATGTGGAATAACCTTCCGCAAGAAATAAAAAGGAATAAGAATTTCTCTCTTGCACTAAAAATATTTAATAAATTAAATATAGACGCCCAGTAATACAATTCTAGAAATAGATATATTAAATACATTTTCAAAAAAAGTTATGTAGCACACTACGACAATACTTACATACACGCCTCTCTGCAATTATATAATATGTGTGTATGCATTAGAATCTATTTTCTTTCAGTCCTTAATTAGTATTGTTATGCTATACAGATACATAAGTCATGATTAGTTTTCATATATCACAATGTACTTATTTATTTGTTGTGAAGTTTGATATGTCCTCAAACGATGCCTTACATACCTTTTTTTCTTTTTTTCTGCCTGCATTCGTGATTATTATCATTCCCCAAGCACTGTAAATTCATTGCGTTATGCCCAGTTCTCCATGTGTAAAATACTTGCACTTGTACACTTTCTTTTGTGTGTAAACGACATGCCCTTTTCTAAATTACTTTTTTGAATGAATCCCAACTAGCCTTTGGCTAGGGATTCAGATGCATTTTTACACTGTTGTATACTGTACACTATTTTTATGTCAATAAATTCAATTCGAATTCAAATTCAATTCAAACGACAACCGTAGCGACGGGTAAGCAAGCACTCTGCTTCTCGGCAACTTGTCTGATCCACGCGCATTCTCCTATAAAGTCTTCCGGAGACATCAACGAAGGATGGACAACGTCCAAGGTTGCCGCTGAGTCTCGAAGTGCTCGACACGTTTTCCAATTCACACCAAATTCTTGGAGATGCGGCTCTAACAACCGCATGTTTTTTTCCGATTCTCGAATTGTTTCGAAAGCAACCTTTTGCTTACAGTTTAACGCGATGTGCCCTTTCTTTTTGCAGTTGAAGCAGATTAGCGGCTTCCGTGATTGAAACGCCCGTGCGGTATCAGTGCATTGTTTAGGAACCTTACTCAATTTACCCGTTTCCGTTTACCCTTCCCCTACAGTGTCCTTCGTAAGAGACGGGTCCTTTCTGAAATTACGCTGCGGAGTGGGCTTCTGTTGATCAAGTTTCTTTGTAAAGCCCTCTTTCCTTTCATCTTCTTCAATGCGCACTGCCCTGCTATGCAACTTTCGGCGAGTATAATACTCCTAAGCTAACTCTGCCACCTTGTTTAGCTGTACTTCACCAAGATTGTCCTGGAGCCAAAGCTTGACCTACTCCTCGATGCAGCGGTAGTATTGCTCTAATGCAATGCATTCTACCACTTCATCGTGATCGTCATAAACACCTTCGCCATTGAGCCATTCTATTAAATCGGCTTCAAGAAAAAACAGGAAGTCAACGTGTGACTGATTCCCTTTTAACATACCGGAACCTTTGCCTGAAAGCCTCGGGTGACAACCTATAACGTCTCAAGACGTTATAGGTTGTCACCCGAGGCTTAACCTCGTCACATGCTCTCAAACGCTTTCCTCGACAAGCACGTTATCATGTCGGACACTTCGCTAGGAAGAAGAGCTAACAGGTTCTGTGCCCACAGAGACCGCTCCAGAGCATTTCGCTCAAGGACGTGTTCAATCTTGACGAGACACTTTGACATGTCGTCGTCTACTACGAACGGTGGCAGTGTGTCGCGAATTCTTTGTCCGCTGACCTGAACTGTCGCAGTAGCTACACTAGGCAGCAGCTAACACAGTGGGAATGCCAATTCTATTCGTTTCAACTCAAGGCGCTCCTGTCTCTCGGACACCTCACGATGTTCTCGCCTTTCAGCTTCTTCGCGTTCGCAAACTTTCCGCCATTCAGCCTCCTCCCGGCAAGCTTTGATATCCGCCCAGGCCTCATCGACTTCCTCACTCGTCACTCCTGCATCTCTCATGATCTCAAGTATGGCTTGCTTTCGGTTTGCCCGGCCCAAAGCAAGGCCAGGTTCCTAACAAATTTCAATGAGTTCCTTCACTTTAAGATTCTACATCATTCCCATTAGCCTCTTGCTGTTTGCCCCTAGTTACGAATCCACTTGCCGTACCCACTATAGGTCTACTAGCAAGACGCGCAAGCAATTTTTAACACAGCCGTGTTTACACCCTCCGCATTAACTTTCGTTTCAAGGCACTTTGCACCTGCTTGAAACAATTAAAGCTCACTCTACTGCTTCACACAGCCATTCTCTAAGCTACTATAACCTGTGCTAGAGTAGTCTGGATAACTGAGAGAAGAACATCAGGCACTCACCGCATCCATTTCGCTGACGCCGGCCGATCCCGCTGCTGCCAACCACTGTTACGAAGGCGAGACGCCAACACAGTTCCGAAAGCGCCACTGCTCCGAAATCCGCCGCCTAGGTCAGGAGCCGTTTGGTAGCGTGTGTTACTCAGCTCACGACTGCTTCTGCGCAGAGCTGATAGACGAGCTAACGAGACGACGGTGAGTTGATGCAAGGTTTATGTACAGCATTGGAATAGAGGCGTTACAATTTCGGCACTGGAGCCGACAGCTTAGGGACTCGAAGAGCAGAGATGTCTTCTCTCGCACGCTTCTATTTTCTCTCTGGTACGAAGCACACCGCTGACGATGTCACGAAGGGCGCCACTAAACTGGCCGCTGCCAAGAACACCGGGCGTGCCGACAGCGTGGAGACTCGAAGCAACAAAAGGCTTCTGCGACACATAGATCTACTGCTGGTGAACGCCGCAGGGCTTTTTATAGGCACCGGGTGGATACTTTGACTCATCAAACGTCCAACCAAAAGCGCCGCTGGCGATGATGTCAGAACCCTCCAGTGAAGACGAGCCGCGGCGCGTGGTTGCACCCAAGGACGAGGGATGTTGCCACGCATTGCGTAAGACTTGCCAAACTGGAAGGCGCCGAACGCTTCATTGTGCTCGTGGGCTAAGGAGCTTGCTGTGCATTGCGTTACAGACCAGTGCCGCCGCTTGATGACGTCCTTAAGTTGACTGCGTGAGGTAGGCTCGAGCGCTGGCCTTGACACAGATTGCCTTTGCAGAGGCATTGACGTTCAGTGTGGACTCCCAGGCGTAACAGTATGTACCATAATCATTCTTTGGCATGATTGTCTTTTAGCTCTCAATAGTACTGATCTCCGAGCGACCCATACTCGTCCTCGGGTATGTTGGTTAACGTAGGTGACAAGATTGTGACATTATTCATGTGATTATCAGCGAGCCGTACCCACCAAACCATTTTGTTTACTCCAAGTACCACGAATTTATTTACTCCAAGACCATGAATGGAAAATTCGTAAAATTGATTGCCGTACTGATGTGTACAAGGGTTTTTTCTTTCCCCATTCCACTGGGGCCTGGAATAAACTACCAGGTAATATTGTTAATTGTACATCTGATGCTCCGTTTCACACGTTTTTGTCGCACATGTAAATTTTTCATTGTGGCACTGCTTGTACATTTGACGCGCTATTGTGCAGATTTGTACCACTTATTCTCATGTCAGTTCTCTTTTTCATTATTGTTTTCCCTATGTGATGAATCGTATTCATGTATTTGCATATACCCCTCTGCTGTAATGCCTTGTTGGCGCTGCAGGTAAAATGAATAAATGAATAAATAAATAAATAAAGTTAGGAGGGCTCATGACAGCACTGAGATGTAAGCTGATAGATAGATAGAGAGATAGATAGATAGATAGATAGATAGGTAGATCAAGGAGCGCAGTTACATCTACTATAGATACACCTAAATGTTTCTTCCTCCGTGGTCCCCTTCCCCCCTTATACGCGAAGACCTACGGATTCGATCCTATGTCGCTAGCGCCCGGTGGCCTGGAACGGTGTTAACACTCTAAGGCAAAAGAGCCTGTTCTGTTCTGTTCTGTTTTAACTGTTTTGCTGTGGAGAAGACGAGGTGCCTATTGCCTCGGCTACTCCATATCACAATGTTCTGCAGCGAAAAATAAAATAATTATACAGAACGGTACCCAAAAATTAACAATACGGAAAAGAAAAAAAACATAATAGCAGACTGAAACCAGTTCAAATATCATGCCAATACACAGTTTTCTTCGTGCAGTTCACACAGTCATAAACTACTTACACGCACACCTTACTAATCTAATGTCAGTATATACATGACCACATTTTATATAATACCCATCTCTGGCTGTCAGTCTTAGGCGCTTGTCCAGTCCGGTCTCCACTAAATAGTCTGTCAGGAAGATTATTTCCTTTTTCTGGAGATGCATCTCTGGCCATGGTCCAAGTAGTTTCTTTATTGTGAGGGGCCGTCTGTCCAAACTTGCTAATTTGTTCTTTAACTTTTCTATTTCATTCGCGTAATTAACGCACTCCAAAAGAATATGGCAAACATTTCCTTCTGCATGACCACAATGGCATTCCGGTGAGTTGGATCGATGTATCTTGTGCAGGAAGCTGTTTGTGTATGCTACTTCCAATCTAAGTCGGTAGATCAATGACTCTAGGTGTCGTTGGAGGTCTGTCGCTATGGAAAATTTGCTGTGTGGATCAACCTCATAAAGTACCGTTTTCTTTGATTTAGGGCTCTCAAACCACTTCTCCATCGAACAATGGTTAGCTCCTTGCGATATAAAATGCCGAATATCCACCCCCGACATAGGGATTGCGCAATCCCGTCCTTCATTCAATGCTTTCTTCGCGAGACTATCAGCATCTTCATTTCCCTTTATTTCAATGTGGCTGGGTTTCCATTGGAATACGATGTTGTGACGCTGCGATGAGGCATATTCCACAGTTCCGGCGATACATTGTGCTATTTCACCATTTTTGTAAGGTGATCGCACATTTCTGATTAGCTGAAGAGCAGGTTTGCTATCAGTGCATATCACCCATTTTCGTGGCTCAGGATTTTAGCAGATAAGCTTAACTGCTTCAAAGATATCCACCAATTCTGCTGTCGTCGATGAAGATTTGTGCGATAATTTGTACATCTTTTTTTTCTGAATTTCGGGTGTATAGACCGCACAGGCTGACGCTCCTTCTGTGCATGATCCGTCTGTATATATCTTCGTTTTTTCATTATGCATTTCATGAAGCCTGATGAAGTACCAACTTGGCCGCTACTAGAGGTGCCATGTCTGCTTTCTTCTCTATGCTGTCTATTTCATGGATAACGTTGAGAAGTGGCAGCGTGCAAGGTTGTTTTGAAGGTTTCCATTGTTTAAATTCTGGTACTACTGCTTGAAATGATGATATAGTATCCTGTAGTCTCGTTGCCGTCCTTTGTGTTAGTGCACCAGATAAAAAATGACTTTCATGTTGCGTAAAAATTCTAAATAAATTTCGAGATGTTTCTTTAGTTCGGAGTACTGCCGAAGGTGACTCTCGAGCCTCCGCATACACCAAAGCACTGGAAGTTGATTGTGGTAAACCCAGACATACCCTCAAGCTCCTTGCAACAACAAGTGAAGTCTCCTTTCGGTGGAGGCTGGGAGTCCGTGCAGCAGAGGCAGTGAGTAAGTTACGACGGGGCGTATCCAGGCAACATGTAGCGCTAATAACGACTCTGTAGTATCACCCCATTTGGCCCCGCAGAGTTTGCCAGGGGATTCGAATGGCCTAATTCACGTTTTTTTCCAGGGACTGTACATGAGGCTACCATGTTAGTCTCCAGTCTAAAATTACTCCTAAGAATTTATGAGTTTTAACAATTTGAATGGACTGACTTTGCAGAATAATTTGGAAATTTCCAGATTTTTTTAATGTACACAGAAGTATGGCTGTTTTAGCCAGACTCAGTGCCATACCTCTTTTTTTTAGAAAACGGTCTACATAATCCAATCTTTCTTGTAGAACTTGTTGTGCATCCAAAAACGATGGACCAGACGTCCATATACTTATATCATCAGCATATACTGAACATCTGACGTTAGGTGGAAGACTATACGGGAGCTGTGCCATGACTGCATTAAAGCGAGTAGGGCTTAGGACGCTGCCCTGTGGCACTCCTTGGTTGACGACATGTTCTGACGTTGGGCCCTCCTGCGTAACTACAAAAATTTACTGGTGCTTCAGGAAATCAGCGATCTACCGCAGTATCTTGCCCTTGAATTTCTGTAACTCCAGGCCTTCCAGAACGTGAACGTGACTCACCGTGTCGTATGCTCGGTGGACATCAAGAAATAAAGCTACAGTAATGTTCCCTTGCGTTCGTTGATTTTCCACATCTGTGACAAAATCCAGAATGCAGTCTATTGTGCATTCACCTCTTCTGAAGCCCGCTATGCTTTCTGGTAGTAGTTTTTTCATGTCTTGCTCTTATGAAATCTGTTAATTGATCATTTTTTCTATCACTTTTGAAAAATAACTTGTCAAACTAACCGGCCTAAACGAGTCCAACTGCATAGGGCTCTTCCCTGACTTTAGCAACGGTACTACTTTTGATATCTCCCAACTTTCCGGAAGTTTTTCTTCTTGCCAATTTTTATTATAGATGTCCAACAGGTGTAATTTTCCTTTTTTGCACAAATTAGCAAGAGCAGCGTATGCACCTCCATCTGTTCCTGGTGAACTTGTTCGTTTTAATGAAGACAGCACATATTGGAGCTCCTCTGGTGTGAAGCTGTCATCCAGATGTGATGAACTGATCGCAGAGAACTTTGTTACAGCTGCCGAAGCTGATTCTGCCGAGAATTTATATTCGCTAGTTTGGGCGGTCTCTCCATTTCTTAGTATAGATCGCAAAATTCTTCGGCAATCAGACGTTCGCTAACTCCTCGAGACAGCGCTAGAGCCTGTAATGGTCTTGAGTGGACTACTGGCTGTCGAAGAGCGCGTACCATGTTCCACAGTTGAGGCGCTGAGGTAAATGAAGAAAGTCAGGCACATAAATCTTGCCATGTTTTGGTTGAAAGCTTCTGCAGTTGGTTATGCATTGCAGAATGTACTTTCTGGGCAACCTTGAAATCTTTTCAATTACCCCACTTGCGATATCTTCTTTCAGATCGGCGTCGTATTGCCCGAAGCCTCTCATACTCAGTGTCAACACCCGAATACCCATCTGGAATGGGTACTGCACGAGTTGCTTTTGTTAGGAAATTTTTTATCTTCGATGCATACGTTTCTGCGTCAGAACAAGGTTCAAGATTTTGTCTCTGTAGTTCTCGAAAGATTGCCCAATTCATAATTCTTGTTGTGCGGTTATTTCTCGTTTTCTTCAACATTGGGTGATATCTGAATACTGGCAAGTAGTCACTTCTTCTTGTATCAGCGTTGTATCAGAGTTTCTCTCGGCTTTACGCTTCACACTGTCGAGGAATACATTGAGCCAGTGGTAAGGTGTTACAACTGCCAGAGATATGGGCATAAGGCTAAGTAAGACTTGCAGGGGAACCAAGAGATGGAAGGTATGTGCGGACGCACATGATTACAAAGAATGCACCTCGAAGCGTCCACCTAAGTGTGCCACCTGTGCTGGACCACATCCGGCGTCGTTCTCAGGCTGCTCTCGAAACCGTTTGGCATCAGCGGCACAAAGAGAGAGAATTGCAAAAGGGTACCATGAGATACAAAGAGGTCCAGCACCCAATGCGGATATAGTCGCAGATGTTCCTGCGGCAAAAAGAAATGCAAAACAGTGGCGCCACGACTCTTACTCCAATGTATTGAAGCGCTCAGCACCAAAACATCGCGTTGGCAAAGAAGTCCGGTCCCAGGAACATGCTGAAGTGGAACTTTCTGCCGGGCCAGACACAGCCTAGGAGCCACTGACTACCAAAGGGAAGGGTCACAGCAGCGTGCTGAGGAAGAATTCTTCAAGAAATGTGATCTCGATGGAGACAGCCGGAAGGGAGCAAGTCAGTTTGCCAATAATCTTTGCGGCTCCTAAAGCAATTCAACGACCCCTGCCACAAGCAGGTTCTTTACCAGAAGTGAAATTGCTGCTAGATGTTGAGCATCTTCTCTTGTCGTAATCATGGCTACTGGACTATCTAACTGGTACAAAAGAAGCGCAATATTCCAGTGGAACTGCAACGGTTTGCAGAATAAGAAGGGAGATTTGGGAAATTCGTCGCTCAGCACGGGTTTCCGATTTTGTGTATTTTCGAAACAAGAGTATCCACTAACTTTCACTTGTACAATTATGTGGTGTACCAGAGCAGAACTTCCTGCTGCAAAAAGCAGAGTGATCTTGTGTGTGAGACGCGATATTCCGTCGACACTTGTGGCTACTTCAAAAACAGATGCACCGGAATTTGTTAGATGCAAAGTGAAGTTTGGTAACGTTACATTAACTGTAGTTAGTGTTTACGTGCACCCTCAAGCAAATCGTTTCATACGCAGAGTTGGCTGCAGTGTGTAGATTTTACCATGATCCCATAATTATATGTGGTGATTTTAACGCGCACCACGAATTGTGGGGTAGTGAGCGTTGTAGTGTAAGGTAATCTGCTATAGTAAATATATGCGAAGATTATGGCTACACTATACTAAATGATGGTTTTCCGACGTTTCTACGGGGGCATAACTACTGCAGCGTACTAGACATCATTGTGTGCTCCTCTGAATCAGCGGCTGAAGCAGACTGGACTGAAGACGCTGATACAAGGCGAAAGGGTGTTAAAATGGTATGGTTCGTCCTTTTGGGGACTAATGGGACTGCCACAACCAATAAGCCTTTTAAGAACTAACGGCACTGGGCCTAACAAGTAGTCCCCACAGACAAGCTCAAGGGACTAACACTTATTCCTCACATTAACACCTTAATGAGCCACCGCTAGTCCCACAGTTCCCCTCAATGGACTAACATTTAGTCTTCACATTTGCACCTTACAGGGCAAATGTTAATACCCACATTCACTTCTTACCGGGCAGCCGTTAGTCTAGACAGTTGCACCTCGCTGCACGAAAACTTGATCCACTCAAGTACGACAATCGGATGAAGTTTTTATTCCCAGTACAAACATTGTTTTATAATTATTTTCCGCCAGGCCTAATACAGTTTTGCCTGTTTTCCTGCGCAGCGAGCAAAAAATAGCGTAAAAAATATCACTAGAAAAAGAAGTTAGCCACCTATGGGTGATTGCTTTCGCATTCAGGGCAATAACGAAAGACAAAAAGGCGACATTGAAATCGTTTATTTTTCTACGTACACATGAAGTTTCTCCATTCTTTTAAGTGAATTCATGTTGAAGTGTACAAGTCCAGTCTCTTTGTCGCATCTTTTTCACTTCTTGTGAAGCTCCTCCGACGGAAGCGATAGATGAGAGGCACTGCAGATGCCAGCGCACGCAGCCTTCTGCCTGTTGTGTTCCCACAGCTGTATGTACAATAAGATAGTAAAAATAGTTAGACACACGTGGCAGAAATTTATGAACGCATGTGACAGGTACGTGCAAGTTAATATAAAAACACGCGTGTAAAATGTGACGCACAAATAACTTTACCTTCACATCTCGCACAGTCCTTCTGAAGCTGCTCTGATGAAAGAGATTAATGAAAGGCATCGCAGATGCCAGCGCACACAGCCTTCAGCACGGTGTGTGCGCACGGCTGCTCAAGGAGTATGTAACATAGTGAGTCACACGTGACAGAGGATGAATACGAATGCATATGAGAAATACGTGCAAGGTGAAATAAAAACATACGCGAGAGAAAACATGCTAATAATTTCACCGTGATGTCACACATCGTCAGACTCATTTCGATCCCCGTAGCAAAACAGCCTAAAAGTGGCGACCGCAGCCAGAACTCTGCGAATAACCGTGCCGCCAGCAAGTGAGCGAGTCCTAAGCGAGCGATGTCGTTCAGCTCGAGCAAGAGAACGTGAGACCAAACACTGTGCTGCACGAGGAGTGTCTGCCGCCAGTGAACTTCGTACTGGAGAGCGAGCGTACGCTTGGCCGCCGCCAAGAACAGCGCCGAGCTGGTTTGAAGCTAGCGCTGAAAAAATCGATGGTAATTCGGCCCTTTCCACAAACACGAGTGAGTCCGCTGCCGCTGACAACGGACGGTGCCGAGCTGCTTGTGACTGATTGACGGAAACCCAACTGTAATGGCGACAATTTTTACTGAGTTCGGACGTTAGCGAAAGCCTCACCAGCCCGTGCTGGTGCACTTACAACGCGCGACATACTACAACCAAGCTCGTCACGAAAACCCGCAACGTGTTTTTGACGACTCCAAACACTGCGATGAGGTCTCAGCCCAATATCGTCAGTTCGGAGCTCATCGCCGCGGCGAAATCAGGCGAGCACTCGATGAGCGAGCGTACTGGAGGCCGACTAAATTGGCGGCCGATTTCCAGGCGGTCGCAAAGCACAGGTGAACTGCAGACACCCAAGCTGGCCTTCGCGGTGCATTTTGTGCGTGTAATATACAACACGGCTGACCCCGTTGTAGGCAAGCGCGATCCATATCGCATACGCGACAAGTGGAGTAGAATAAATGAAAACCTACTTGCGAAAGAATCCCGCGCTGATTTTTTCCCTGAGTCAGACTGAAGTATATGTTTATTAGGCCTGCTGTCTTCTCGGCTGCCATGTTGGCCTTCCCAACTCTTGCTGTCGTGTGTTGCTTGTGACTACCTTGAAGCCAGAGATATACAGCGCGGCGAGGTGATGTGTCGAGACTTGCTCCAGACCTAATGGGTGCAGCGAAACGTAAAAGTAGCAGCCCACGCTCATACAAGCGTACACACAAGCACCACGTCGTAATTCTTAGATCGTCGAATCCAGGCGGCTGTGGTCGAGCACTCCAAGGGCGACGCCACGCAAACCGTCGCCAGCAAAATACGGAGAAAGACTGAGCCAGGAGAGGAGGACGATGGCTAGTGACCTTGGCTACGCTTTGTGCACTGCCTGCATTTGCCGAGCGGTTCATCCCAATGGTTATTACCAAAGTTAAAAGCGATCGTAAGGGGGAAAAAATTGCCCGCAGCTTCCCTCGGGGGAACACTGAGGAGGATGCGGAGCATATAACTGGTTAACGGGGTGTTAAAGTGCGACTTACTTGGGTCGATGGCTAAATTGGTTAACGTGGTTGTGAAATGGGGTGTTAAATTGCGACTTACTTGGGTCGATGGCTAAATTGCTTAACGTGGTTGTAGGAGGGAGTGTTAAATGAGTGAACACGTACACACGTATGCGAAAGGGCGGCGCTGGTCGAAGGGACGTCGATCATTGTGTTTGTGGATTCGTTGGAATTCATTTCACCGCGACCTTGAACGTCGACGCGCCGTACAAACCAACCGACGAGCGGCAACTGAGCGAGCGAGCGCCGACCTTGAGTATATATACAGCGCGACGGCACATGCACTGTCAGCTGTTGAATGTTCTCGAAGCGCGACGGCGCATGCGCGTCCACTGGAGAATCAGGAGAATTGTTGATGTCGAACGCGGTGTGTAGAGGAGGAAGGGTGGACAGATGGTGGAGGAGTGAAGCGCGCGCGGTGTGTAGAGGAGGAAGGGATGCACAGATGGTGGAAGAAGGAGGAGGAAGCTTGCGGACGGCGCCGCACTACAAGCCTCGAGTATTAGATGCTCCGCATCTAAAAAACCGCGGTCCGAGGCTTCGATTTGACGGGCGTACCTTTTGCCCCAGCAGTGAGCCACCCTCCTTCTCTGAGCGAGGGCGAGGAAAGACACGGGCGCCTCACGTTTATTAGCGTTTCTCTTTAACTTCTTTCTAACTGCATACCTTTTAATTGGCTAAAGCTATCGAAATACTTTTTTCACAAGAAGAAGTGGACTGTTATATTCTAAAAGTAGGTTCAGCGGTGTATCAGTCAAGTTTGAAATTATTTTTATAAAAATGTTTTAATGAAATGAGATTTCTGCTGAGAACCCCCTTAATTAAGGGCCTAGAGAGCACGGAGTTGGGCCTACGGTTAGCCTACGGGGTGCTGTTTAATAATATATAAAGCGGACTAAATTTAAATTCGTTTGTGAGGTGATGTTACCAAATTAATATTTTTAGTGATTAAGCTTAATTTTGGTCATGGAATAGTTCCGGTACTATTACTCCTGTCTTGACGAAACTTGAGCGGCGACAGGTCTACAACTAGGGCTTTGCACTGTATGAGTTAGAAGTTTCCCTGTAGGTTATTACCAAAGTTAAAAGCAATAAAGGAAAAAAAAACACGTGGTCCAAGACTCCAATCTGACGGGCGTACATTTCTCCCGAGCAGTGAGCCACCCTCCTCCTGAGCGAGGGCGAGGGAAGACGCGGTCGCCACACGTTTATTGGTGGTTCTCGTTAAATTCTTTCTAACTCTGTATCTTCCGGTTACCTTAAGGTATCAAAAATATTTTTACACGGAAAAAACCGGACTGTTGTGTTCTAAAAGAAGATATTAGCTATTTTTCGGTGGCGTTCGTGGCTCTTTTTGAAAACTTGTTTTTATGAAATGAGCTTTTTGCTGATTACCACCTTAATTTAGGGCCTAGAGTGTACGGAATTGGCCTCCTGGTAGCCTATGGGGTGCTGTTTATTATAATAATAGGCGGACAAAATTCAAATGCGTTTGCAAGGTGATACTACCAATTTAATCTTTTTATTGATTAGGCTTAATTTGCTTTTAGTAATTTTAGGCTATTAGTGAATAGACAGGTCAACTACTAGGGCAAAGCCCTAGTAGTAGACCTGTCGCCGCTCAGGTTTCATCAGGACAGGTGTAACCGTTCCGGAGCTATATCGTGATCAAAATTAAGCCTAATCACTTAAAAGAATAATTTGGAAACATCACCTCAAAAACGAATTTAAATTTTCTCCGCTTATTACACTAATAAACAGAATTGCTTAATTTTGCGTACTTGCGAGTGAACAAGTCTAGAAATGCATCTCTAGTGAGTGATGTGCCGCGTGTACTGACACACTAACCCATTCAGAAAATTCAGCTTAAGACTGTCTCATGACCGTTACTTCTGAATATAAATAAGGTAGAAGTTCATGGGAGGATCCTTGGAAAATAAGCTGGCGCTGGAGCCAAGATTTTGAAAAGCAAACTTATTCAAATGTTGGCTTCAGCAACACACCAAGAACTTTCCGTTGCTTGTACCGTGTCCAACATGTAGACTGTTTCAGCAGATATGTTTGAAGTCCTTTTAAAAACAAAAATGACTAGATCAATTAGGCAAAATATGCAAGACAGTGTTTACTGCGGAGGCGGTCATGTGTTAAAATAACTACAGGTTGTGATTCGATGACCAACTATAAAAATTGGACCGGGGTTTATGGACAAGACAGCTAAAGCAGGGATCCTACCTCTAGGATGAAGTGTGCGTCATCCGAGAAGCACACAACTAATTCTGTACATGCCAAAACTTATGCACTCTGATGAGGGATGACAACATTTTCACTGAAAATCGAAAAAGAAGTGTGAAATACCACAACTATCAAATTCTTATTGTAGACTATTCACTATTTACTGTCATGTAAAAATTAAGCAAGTGTCCATTCTAGGCTGTACCATGGCTCACAGAAGCACACTGTATGTTTTCGAATAGCTCTCGCCCACAACACAAAGTGAATATATGTGTACCTAATATATAATGTAGTAATCAATATGAGTGAGCTGCTTATTTTTGGTTATTAGCCAATTATTTTTGTAAACAACTATTGTAACAAGCACCTGTGTACAATAAAAAAAAGCCTTGCCTGTTTTAGCACTATGCAGTGATAGTGCTAAATCAGCAGCGATGGCGTAGTGACTAGAGCATCCGCCTCGCATGCAAAAGGTCCGCGGTTCAAATCCCGGTGCCACGCAGTTCCCAACCGGATAAAAAAATTCCGCATGGTGATGGAACTGCATTACGAGGCCTGGGGTGCGGCCTCACCGGTAACCACCGCTGGGAACGCACTCCCTCACCAGAGAAGGATTGGCCACCCTGGTGCAGTATCTGGCCGCTACCTCCCACATGCATAAGTCCAATAACTCACGGCCCTCAGTCCCAAGCAGCTGCGAAGCAACTGACCACGGCGGCGGTCAGATCTGCAACGCAGCAGAGGGTGCTAAGAATCTCTGGATCCGGACAGGCCGCCATTGGAACCTTAACTTGGCAACGTTTACCGCTAGAACCTTATCTAGTGAGGGAAGTCTAGCTGTACTATTCGAGGAGCTAGAGGGTGTTAAACGGGATATAATAGGGCTCAGTGAGGTTAGGAGGACAGATGAGGCCTACACGGTGCTACAAAATGGGCACGTCCTTTGCTATCGGGGCTTGGCTTACAGAAGAGAACTGGGAGTGGGGTTCCTAATTCACAGAAACATATCTGGCAACATAGAGGAATACTATAGCATTAATGAAAGGGTGGTAGGTATCGTAATTAAACTGAATACGAGATACAAGATGAAGGTGGTACAGGCCTACGCGCCTACATCCAGCCATGATGACGCTTCAGTTGAAAGCTTCTATGAAGATGTGGAATCGGCAATGAGTAAGGTAAAAACACAGTATACAATACTGATGGGAGACTTTAATGCAAAGGTAGGGAAGAAGCAGGCTGGAGACCAGCCAGTAGGAGATTATGGCATCGGTACTTGAAACACCATAGGAGAGATACTAGTAGAATTCGCAGAATGCAATAATTTACGGATTTTAAATACCTTCTACCGAAAACGAGGAAACCGCGAGAGGACATGGAGGAGCCCTAACGGCGAAAATAAGAACGAAAAAGACTTTATAATGACTGCACACGCTGGAATCGTGCAGGATGTGGAAGTGTTTGGCAAGATACGATGCAGTGACCATAGAATGGTACGGTCTCGAATTCGCCTAGACTTGAAGAAGGAACGACAGAAACTGATACGCAAGAAGCCAATTAATGAGCTAGCACTGAGAGGGAAAGGACAGGAATTCAGAGTGTCGCTGCAGAACAGGTACTCGGCTCTTAGTGAGGAAACCAACCTTAGCGTAAATACAATGAATGATAATCTGACGAGTATCATTACGGAGTGTGCAGTGGAAGTTGGAGGCAGGGTAGTTAGACAGGACACTGGCAAGCTTTCCCAGAAAACGAAGAACCTAATTAAGAAGCGTCAAATCATGAAAGTGTCAAGTACAACACACAAATTAGAACTGGCAGAGCTTTCGAAGTTGATTATTAACGTAAAGTATGCGATGTAAGAAGGTATACCATGGAGAGAATTGAACACGCTCTGAAAAACGGAGGAAGCGTAAAAGCAGTGAAGAGGAAACTTGGGATAGGCAAAAGTCGGATATATGCACTAAGGGACAAAGAAGGCAAAATAACTACCAATATAGATAGGATAGTTAAAATAGCGGAGGAGGTTTACAGAGATCTGTACAGTAGCCGAGACAACCACGACCTTAATACTGTAAGAACTAGCAGTAACCCAGATGACACACGACCAGTAATGATAGAAGAAGCCAGAAAAGCTTTGGAGAGCATGCAAAGAGGCAAAGCTGCTAGTGAGGATCAGGTAACATCAGATCTGCTGAAAGATGGAGGACAGATTGTGTTAGAAAAACTAGCCATCCTGTTTACGAAGTGTCTTCTGACGGGAAGGGTACCAGAGTCTTGGAAGAACGATAACATCATCTTAATACATAAGAAAGGAGATGACAAGGGCTTGAAGAATTACAGGCCGGTCAGCTTGCTCTCTGTAGTATACAAGCCATTTACAAAGTAATTGCTAATAGAATAAAGAAAACATTAGAATTCAATCCACCAAAGGAACAAGCAGGATTTCGACCAGGCTACTCAACAATTGACCACATTCATACTATCAATCAGGTAATAGAGAAATGCTCAGGGTATAACCAACCACTATACATAGCCTTCATAGATTACGATAAGGCGTTCAATTCAGTAGAAATATCAGCCGTCATGCAGACACTGCGGAATCAGGGCGTAGATGAAGTATATATAAACAATCTGGAAGAAATCTACAGGGGATCAACTGCTACTATAGTGCTTAATAAAAAAAGCAACAGAATACCAATCAAGAATGGTGTAAGGCAGGGGGACACAATCACCGCAACGCTATTTACTGCGTGCTTACAGGAGGTTTTCAGAAGCCTAGGATGGGAACAGTTAGGGATTATAGTTAATGGAGAATACCTTAGTAACCTGCGCTTCGCCGATGACATTGCATTGCTGAGTAACTCTTGGGACGAATTGCAACTCATGATTACGGAGTTACACAGGGAGAGCAGAAAGGTGGGTCTTAAAATTAATCTGCAGAAAACGAAAGTAATGTACAACAAGCTTGGAAAGGAACAGCGCTTCGAGATAGGTAATGGTGCACTTGAAGTTGTAAAAGACTATGTCTACTTAGGGCAGGCAAGAAAAATGGTAGGTGTAACCTTAAGAGACAAGAAGAGAGCAGAGTGGATTAGGGGACAAACGGGGGTTAAGGATATCATAATTGAAATAAAGAAGAGGAAATGGACATGAGCCGTGCATGTAGCGCGTAGACAGGATAACCGCTGGTCATTAAGGGTAACTAACTGGATTCCTAGAGAAGGGAAGCGGGTTTGGGGGAGACCGAAGGTTAAGTGGGCAGATGAGATTAAGAAGTTTGGGGGTATAAATTGGCAGCAGCAAGCCCAGGACCGGGTTGAGTGGCGGAACATGGGAGAGGCCTTTGTCCTGCAGTGGACGTAGTCAGGCTGATGATGATGGATCCCATTGGACGTGCTTGGAGACTAAGTAATTTGCATGCGGCGTGCTTCTCTCTGTGGTTGCTCCTCAACGGTCTATCCGCACACGCCTATCCGGCTCCTTTACTCAATTTTCTGGTAATTTTGCCTTAGAGTGAACTATGGGTGGGCCAACTGACGCCGTTCGCGTCTTCTGCGTCGTGCACCGGATCTCGCGTTTTGCTAGCGTAGCGTCGCTTATCCAGCGTGTCCTCTCGTGAACGAAGACAGACATGCGCATCGCGTTCCTTTCTGACCCTGTTGTTTGCGTGGAAAGTACGAAGGTATTCGCAAATTTCAGCACTGGAGGGGGCGCTAGTGCAAGCCTAACATGGCTGTTCTTTGGGGGATTCTTCAGCCGGCGTGCCGGAAGCCGCTGTTGGTGTGCCTGTCACTTCGAACTGCCTAGTATTTTCGGCTGCAGCCACCGTCTTGTCAAGGCTTTGCTGAGAAGGTCATTGACTCTAGCAAGACTTATATTCGACACTGCGTGTTGAGAAACGCGTGGGTGGAGTGTAATGAAGAAAAAGAAGTTTTGAACGCTGGGCACATTGTCGGCTGCGGTGTGAAGGAATGCGCGTATAGATTTGTGAACGCTGCTCGTGCAATGGCCAGGGAACATCAAGTGGCCAGGCTCGTGCAAAGCAGGAAACCTTGCTTTTGAATGTATGGTGTCTGCACAACGGCATCCAAAATATTTCGCGATTCTTCTACCTCAGCAAGCAAACAATAAAGACTAAATCATTGCTACTACAACTCGCAGTACTTGTCCGACTTCAGAATTACCGTAGTAACAAGTGCCAGCGACCAAATATAAAGCACCAGCGATCCGCCAAATTGAGGCCGACTAAACGATGGCATGGGCTGGCTGCGTGGACATCTCCCAAACGACAGTTACGACGGATGCCACATAATGACGCTACCATCTGTGAACGTTGCAAATGGTTGAGACAAGGCGCTGCTTTTAGAGGCTCACTTCTAAACGCGTCGAATAACGGGAGGACATGACAGGCGGAAAGATGGGGATAGAGGTTGCGCATACCGTGGAGAGTACAATGGACACCGGTACATGCCGAAACTCTGGGGGCTTCAGCCTCAACCCACTGTACATAATACGGGAGCCATTGTTACGCATAGGTCCGCCATTATGCTCAACGGCTGTGCAGTGAAGCAACGTGCTGCCCACGCCGGAGGCAAATGAGGGGCCATACGCGGGTGTGGGCGACATGCCCAGACGTATTTCCACGAGTCCAGCCAAGTTGCACTTCTTTACCAAAGCTGTATGTAGCTGTTGGTTCTGGAACACCACGTTCACTAGTCATACAACGCGCGCGGTTGCAATTTCACAGCGTTCGGCTGATACCGGGAAAAGTGCGGGGCGTGAAACAATGATTGACGTCCACAACAAAATATCAATTAGGTGAACCTAGAAGAAAATAATGAAAATCCAAGGCACAAAAAGTGGACCAAACGTGCCGAAGCTAATTGAATGTCAATTGAGGTGTTGGGATGTAAGCATCATTCAAAGATGCCCTAATTGAAAAAAGCGTATAATATTTTAGTGAAGCTTATTTGACCAGACTTTCACCAGCGTGATTGATCAAGTCACTTATATAGAAAATTTTACTGCGAAGGACAATCACGCCACCACAGATATCTGTTGGAAGCCGTGATACAGCAGCTGGATTGTTTACCGGCTATTGGGCAGCGATTGCAACAAAAAATTGCGCGATTATTTTTAGTGTGCTAACGACATTTTCTCGCTTTGCCAAAGGGCACGAACTATTTCCTTTTAAAGAAAACTTCACACACTTAAGGTCGCCAATCAGGGGGTAGAATTTTGGCAGCCTAAGCAAGCGCATCAGTAAACATCACCAAAAAAACTATTTTCATAGCGTTACGCCGGTGAGAATTCCCACAGTAGCATTTGATAATCACCATCATTCACAGCTACTTGGTATCTGTGCGGCTGGCTTCGCCCCGGTGATCTTGAACATTTGATGCCAATTTTCACCACGTGGGGGTGCGGGTGGCAGAAGAAAAATATTTGTGCAACTTTGCTAAATAAAGTGGGCGCTAGCTTTATTGGTCATCGCTCCAATCGTGCTTCGCAAGAGCTGGCATAAAGGCGCACCTCTTGTTTGTATTTTGATGTACAGGGTTTGGCCGCCGTTCTGCGCGCTTATCTCCCGAGGGGAGCAGCATGAATACATCTTGCAATTTAATCCCAGTTTTCTACTAGAAGTTTACACCACATGAAGGTGAATGCCGCGATAGCGTTTGCTAAAAAAAAACTCTAGCTGCTAGTGAGCAGAGCCAAAGTTTAGGATAATCGGTTACACACGATCGACACTAACAGCATGCTGGTCAAATGCAGTGAAAAAAACATCCAAAGTTGATAGTTCGTGCTCATCCTTTGTACAACTGATCATTACTTTCTTGATTCCTTCATTGCATTTCAGCAGCGAACTGCAAGTGCCCAACTCTGACAGTCTTTAGCTCGACCTCATGTGTGTTTGACATCGAAAGCTGTTATGAGATCAGAACTGGTGTCGCGCGCAGTTGTCCGTTGCCGCCGCCGTCAGTGTCCGTAACCACATCGCGTGAAATGAAAAAAAAAACACAGAATATCCATGGAGTGAATGATGATGAGTGGGGCGAAGGGTCCGTCCATCCGTACTTCCGGATGTCCGTTTGTTCTTGCTTCTGTCTGTCTGGGCGACCATCCGCGCCTCTGTTCTTGCGTCGCTTTGTCTGTCCATGCGTCCGCCCATGAGTCCATCTATCCATCTGTCTGACAATCTGTTCATGCGTCCATCCGTCCATGCGTCCACTCGTCTATCCATGTGTTCTCCCGCCTGCTAGTCTGTCTGCTCGCCCGTCCGTGCGTCCATCTAGTGAACACTCCAAGTACTGCCATCTCCAATCCCCTGTGGCGCATACCAGCTCTAGAGCGGGTATGCGCCACCCGTGGCTACGTACTACTACATACATGCAAACACACAAGGGATGGACAGACCCACGCCTTAAGGAGCTTCGCCCCTAAAACATAGCACCAATGACACAGCGGGGCTCAAACTCGAGTTCACTGGGCGACAGCCCAGTATTTTACCACTGAGTCACATCGGTGCTTAGGATTCGTTGGCAAACTTGCCTTAGGCAGGCTTGATGTCGGGAAAGCAATTGCGTTATCACGCCTTTAAAGATTTTTAAACCAGCTAAAGAGCAACCAGTCGTCGCACAGTGTGAATAGCGTAACAAATGGGTCGTCTAATGTTTCAACCCAGTACGAAAGTTTGTTCTTCTTCTCTTAATAACTGTGGCACATACCCACTTCAGCCATGATTCCTCACCGTCCTCAGCCACGGCATGAACCATCGGCAAAAAATTACTTGCAAGTGTTTAGTGGGTACCGCGCCTCTCAGAACAATGACAAAAACTAGCATAGCGAATGCTGGCCTATCATACAGTTTGTCAAAAATACCTAGAGAGAGGTGTGGTGCCACCGTCTATGCGAATTTTTTAAGGGGTGATGATGGAGCGCTGGTAATGACAGTATACGTCTCTGCGAAGCTTGTGTTGGCTGATGTTGCGCGAGGCTTGGGCTTTAAAGTGAATACTACTGCGTAAATAAAGCTTCTCCAAAACAAAACGAATATAAGCGGATCTAATTCGCGCGTAATAAATTCTAAAATAAAATTACGCTCTCCATGACGGCACAACCAAACGGCGAAAGGAAGAAACAGACGACGTAAACGTGGCGGAAAGAACCCTCGCTTTGTCGTCTGCCTCCCAAGTTTAGTGGCCGATGGTTACTTGTTACGCTTCGTAAAATTATACATCAACGAAGAAGGTTCTCTACTTTAAAAAAAGAGCGAGTAAAAAGGCCGTCTTTTTGTCCCACAACAATGATTGATTGATATGTGGGGTTTAACGTCCCAAAACCACCATAAGATTATGAGAGACGCCGTAGTGGAGGGCTCCGGAAATTTAGACCACCTGGGGTTGTCCCACAACAATAATCGTTACCTATATTGCGTTTCATCTTTGCGCTATCGCCCCGTGCCCGGTATATTCCGGTCATGATCGACATGCCCGTTATCAGGGTTACATTGCATTCTCGATAGAAAAGTGACCAGCACCAAGTTTTCAAGAAAGGAAGCGCACGCAAGCCTGATGACGATTATTGTTGTGGGAGGAAAAGACACTCTTTTTACTCGATATTTTTTAGAGTGTGGTGTTAAATAAAACACGTTTTTGTGCAATGAGAAAAATAAATAGCTTATTACGTACTGTTATATGGAAAAATCAATCATTTTATAGTGAATTCAGTTGCGTTTTTCAGATATACAAATTCAAATCAAGTTTGAAGCTCACGTATCCCATCATTCTCTTGCATCCAGCAGTTCACTTGTGCCAGATCTGTTCTAGGTATGATTGTGTGAAGCTATGTGGCCTCCTACCCAAACATTTTTATCAATGATGCCCTACTGCGTATCGAGGAAGTGTGCTTGCAGTCGTTACCCAATGAGTGTTTTAAAATGCTCTGAAAGGCCACCCTTCTAGCTTTCGCTGACTGTGCTGCGCCTTCCACACAGGCCTGGCTGTTTTTATTTTGGTGTGTTCTTTGTGCGTACCTTGCGCGTTCAGTCATTGTTCAGCTGCTTGCCTTATTTGAAGACGATAGTCAATCTTGGAGACCTTCGACAAAAAATTATCGTATGTTTGTCTGTATGTCTGTCGATTTGTGTGTTTGTCCAGCCTTAACTATACAATACCTATAGTCTAAACGGCACCGAATGATCACCTAAACCACCGAACGCATCTGCAGCGTCCATCAGTATTGCTCAAGGTTTAGCGTTCATACTTGTGCGATTGTCAATAAAGAGCAATTGTTGTGCATATTTCAGGCACTATAACAACACGTAAATAGTCTATTTGTGTGCCTTTTACTAGAAAAGGCATACACAGATAATCCTAAAACCATAGTGCTTATCATGCTGCGCTGACGATGCAACTCTTGCGCGAAATGGCGAGTGGTTCCAACGCTTTGCTAAGACGGCACAGTGCACTTGCCCGTCGCCTTGCGTTTTACACCTTATCACACCCGAGACAAGCGTGCACGCCGCGCGCTACTCGCTTGCCAACACTGTAAAAACAGGCAGTCATTTTGACACCCATCTCTTCATCAACTTTGACGATTCATCGGCGTCAAACGCAGTAGACGCGGGCTCCACCGTCATTTAGCGAGCGTAGAGAAGCAGGCATGAGAGAAAGAAAGGGCGAAAAGCTTCCAGTGCGCTTCAGTTGGCTACCACATGTCATGTGACAACTCTCTCTCTCGCGCCCTTTTCAGGTCAACCGTCCACACAACGCCGACTAAATTTCAAGGCCGATAGGCTGCCGCAGTGACGTCAGAGTTTGGGGGCCCAGTTGCCCAACTGTGCATGCTCAGTAAGACATTTTTTTCCACATCTTTTATTCCGCCCAATCAAGCCGCAGTAGCTGCGAGAGCAGGAGCGTTGGTTTTCCTAAAACGTGAACGAAACACAGACTTTCCACTGCGTTCGCGGCGTAACGGGGCCCCCACACTCTGACGTCACTGCGGCAGCCTTTCGGTCTTGAGATTTAGTCGGCGTTGCTCCACAGGACAGTGGGAAGGAGGCCACCACTGCTGAGCAAGAGGGAGAGAGGGACGGCCGAGGGAGCCGATGCATGCATTCAACATTGGTGCGTTGCTAACCTTTTCTTTCGTGTAGACACTGCGCCATGCTCCCGACCAGGCTGAAGAAATTAGGTGCCTTTTCTCATATTCTAACCACTACCATCACCACTCTTCGTGTTTCTTCTTTCTTTGTGCGGTTTTTTTTTGTTCGCGTCGGCAAGAAGCATGGAGGAAGGAAACGTAGGAGAGGGCATGCTCAGCCGGTACACGGCGTGAAAACTGTAGCGGAAATGACATCATGGCGGTCATATTCACTTGGCACAATGGCGGCGTTGCTATGGTTACGTGTTGCGCATTGGAGCTGGTCTAGCAGTAAGCGGCCGCGGCTGGCGGTAGCAAGTGTGCCTCCTCAGGTCTCGTGCTGAGCCATGGCGGGCAATACCCGTACTATGCGCCACGTTATTGTTTACGCAGTGTTATCCTGGAAGTTACTGTACTCTTAGCAACGTTTATAAATCCTTCTGTCCATCACGGGGTTTCAACAGTGCGTAGAACGAGTACATTTGTCGTGTGGCGGATGACTCAATTGCAGCAATTAGTGTTCAACAAAATTGCGTTGGGCACCATGACGAAGCGGAACGACGATGAACGCCTTGCAGGTCAGGTACGGCTGGGCAGTGCTCCAGCTTGAGACAACGGACGATGCAGTTGAGCCCAGCAAGACGCAATGAGGACCGTGCACATACGTAGCATCATGCTGTGTGTGTACAGTACCAAATTGCATGTGCGTATTAAAACACCTTTTCTCTTCTGCTTCGTATATTCTCCCCAAGCATTGAATGTAATCTCAACGTAACAGCAACCACGTTCAAGTGTCACTTGCACCGTGGTAAAAGTCACCACGGTCGCATAATGCTGACGCCGGTGAGTTTCACGCGGAACACGGACACAGTGGCTGGGCGCTGCGTCGGCCACGTGGCGGAATGCAACCGTAGAAGGCGCACAACCGATCGTGTTGTCTGTACAAATGCTGAATTAATGACGTGAAAACACTCACTGTTGTCAGTGTATATAGCGCGCGTTCTCTTGTACATGCTTTGTGGTCGGTGAGCCTGTTACTTGCTGTTAACACTGGGATGAAATGATTTCGCGGAAGGTGTCGCGCTGGAGCAGAGTGTTGAGCTTCGTTCCATTAGCTTCGGATCGTCACGACACGCACGCTGCGCAGCCCACATGCTTTCCGAGCCGGAGAGAGAGTCAGGCCTTCCGCTTTGCATTCGGATGTAAACAAGACAGGAGAGTTTGCCTATTCAATATGGCTGACCTCAGGCTTCATCGCGGCTTCACAACGATTGACGCCAGGGTCTCCTCTACCTTTCCTTCCTCCGTGGCAAGAAGCCTCAAGCTTGGTGCGCCATTTTATCTTATTTCTTGCGTGGTGTACTGGAAAGACCAAGGGTCCGTGTAACCCGCGTTCTGCTCGGCGCTCCAGCCTAAACCCAGGTGCAAGGTCAGTGTGCTTATACACTTCTTTCATCTTTTTACATCCTTCGACTGCCCATAGTATTAACACGCCACCTAGTTTGCATGTAGCGTAGAAGCAAGCGCTAGTTTTCGTGGGTTGTGGAGTTGACTTCTTTCGCGCATCTGTGCGAATTCTCTACTTGCAGTGTGCATTCGAGCGACATGCATGCACCGTTGGAGTTAGCCCGATACCGCCACCTCAGGAGGTGCTTTCGCGCCGAGGCTGAAACACGTGTCGCGATTTTCATGTGTCAGCTTGTCTAATTTAAAAAAAAAGAAAAACATTCTTTGTGTAAAAACAAAGAGAAAGAAAACGTGAGCGTACGAGGAGAAATATCGCGTATTTATTGCACTTATCGCGCACTTTCGATAGCGATTGAAAGTGGTTAACAGTGCAAGGACTGGAATTGATTGGTCGATCGCGTTATTATCCTATGTACCACTGGATACACGTTTCATAAGCACTTTTTGGTCTGTCTTTTTGTCTGTTCGTTGTAATACCTGCGCTATTAGCCCATGAATGATCATCATTTTTCTGATGAACTAAATAATGTGGACGATACAGCCACGAATTCGTAAAATATTACGTAAACCAGAAATAGTTTTTTGTATAGTAGTGTGGCTGAAAACTACACTTTTTCTCCAATTTATTACTCTGGTTCTCAAACCCTAGCCGGTATAAAAGGCAAATGTTGGTTTATGATTGAAATTGGGCAATTTTATCCTGATTCGCGAATCGCAATCGAAAGTGACCTCAGCTTGTAAATGCACACGAAAGACTAAATAGGTCGTGGAAAAAAGACCAAGATGGAAAAAAATCGCAGCATATCCACGGAGTCAATGATGGAGAGTGGGGCGAAGCATTCGTCCATCCATGCGTCCGTCTGTGTGACCGTCCATGCGTGTGTTTGTGCGCCCGTCCCTGCGTTCGTTCATGCATCCACCCCTGCGTCCGTTCATGCGTCTATCCACGCATCTGAATGTGTGTCCGTTCGTCCATCTATTCAACACTTTAAGTCCCACCATCTCGCATCTTTTTATCATATATCCTCAATATAGAAGCACCGCCATTCAGTGGACATTCCTAGGACTAAACGAGAGGTGGCACACGCACACATTCTTACGGCTTGCGCTTAGGGTCTACTTCCCACCTTCAACCACCTTGAGTTCATGGTATATACTAGTTCACTGTATTCATGGCACTGCCGCCCAATGCTCGCTAAACCTTTCTAAAACCAAAGAGGTTGCGCCCAGCGAGTATAACGTAGCAAGCTTTTCCTGTCAGATAGTGCTGAATGTACATGCCAGTGGCTGCTAATGGGGATCGCAGCGTGCGCGTTGACTGAAAGCCGAATGCTCCTGTCTCTCATTCCCCATTAGCAGCCATTGGCATGTACATTGAGCACTATTTTTTATTGTTAAATAACGCACAGAAGAAATCTCTCACCAGCACCACTTTGGAGGTCAAATATTGTACCTATTTCGGGTATGTGCCACTGGTGGTTACGTACTACGAGGGATGCACAAGCCACGCCATAAGGAGCTTCGCCCCTAACAGAGTTTACTTTGAGAAGCATTGTACCAAGAGCCATCACGCGCGTGAGAAGACTGAATTATTTAAAGGAAAAGTTACTGGTCATGAAACCAGCAGATATCACTTCGTAAAAAATTGACAAACTGGAGTTGAGTGCAGCGTTATCAACATGTGCAAGCACCTAAAACGCAGTAGGTTTAGGACGACTCTAGGAGACGCGTCCAGTGCTTGCAAGTTTTTATACAAGTTTCTGCATGCAACTGTCTAATAGACATCATTCACTGACTGCTAATAGCTTCAATCATCATTGGTTCACAGGCCTAGTCTGAAGGGTCCACAGACACCTGAATGGTCCACAGACACCTATATTTTGTGTAGCCGACCCCGCGTTCTCGAATTTGGCAGTGCAACACCGAAAGCACTAAGCCACCCCGAGAGGTGATAGTATTGATTGCTGAGTTGATGATCTAGCACACAGCATCGACGATGAGAGATGTCGTGAATTCATTTGTTCCGGCGGCATTAGAGACGCGGCAGGTGTAGTTCCCGGTCTCAGCGGCTGAAACTTCCTTCAGAGTGGGTCGAGAGCATGCGACGGACGCGAATCACATCGGCTCCAGCTGACGTTCGTTTTCAAGAAGATTTTCTTCCTGGTGACCTATTGCAATGATAGGAAACTTGTTCCTAGCATCACCACTGTCAATCCTGTACCAAACTTCAACCTGTGAGTGCGCTTTCAAACGTCTTAACGCTTTCAAAAGTTCTTAGGCGAGGTCCGCCTCGCTAACCCTTACAAGCCGGAGACGCGGCTTAGACAGAACGCCGCCCCACTCTACAGCGGATGGTGAGCGTCTCTGCGAGCGTTGCAGCCGACAAGAAGCACTCATTGCCCTCGCACTTCACGGACCGCATGATGGATACGCAGACCAGCGAAGACGCCGATAAGCAGGCTAGCAGTGAGCACAACGCACATGCATGGATCACTATTACCAAGAGAGCGAAACAAACGCCGACAGCTGCAACCCCATACCGTACTGACTCAACAGCTGCCCAGCACGCCGTCTGAGCCCGCTCTACGCCAGAGACGGCCTAAGACACGTCTACCAAGACTACCACCGCTCCCTGCCGAGGACTTCAAACTAGCGATTCGTCCCCATGGTGGATTAAATCTGAGCAAGGTTAGCCCCAAGACGTTACTTCTCGCCGTAGCTCACGCAGCCAGTATACGCAGTGAGAAGCCTGATATCAAGCTTCGTGTTGAGGAAAATGAAATTGTGCTAGCAATAAGCATATCATCTGAACACTTTGCCACTGAACTTGGGCAAATCACCAAAGTTACAGTGCACGAAGACACCAACGACATCACCTCTTATGGTATTGCGTCTGATAATTTGTGCAAATGTGTGGTCAAAGCAATACGCCATGAAATCACAACAGACGACTTTTTGACAGAAGTTGAAGTACCGGGCTACAAGGTCCTTACGTGCAGACGCTTCGGCGACTCCGGGGCAATGGTGCTCACATTTTGTGGTAAGCGAGTACCATTTTTCGTCAACGCATACGGACAGGCTCTTCCCTGCAACCTCTACAAACGGACTATTCTCCACTGTAGCAAGTGCAACAAAACAGGACACCGCGAGGGTGTGTGCCCACAGCCTCCTGACACACCGAAATGTCGAGATTCACTATCACCTAACAACCACGAGTGCCGCCCTTCTTGCGTGCTTTGCAGTGGCTACCACCCGACGGCTGCCAAATCATGCCCAAAGCGGTTTTTGCCACCAGTAAACGGACGCACCCAGGTCAGCTACTCCCACCAAGAAGGCCCAGTCGCAATCCCCCAGCCCCGGACGACAGAGGAGTGCGTCCGGGAGTGCAGCCAGGCGAAGGAGCCGTTCCAGGGATACGTCGGGACTCAAGCGAGGAAACTTCTCATCGCGGAGCAGTTTCGCTGGCAAGCAGGGATCTCAAGGCTGGCACATGGACGGGACAACGCATCATCATGGCCAGCAAAGCGGTTCCCACAAGAAAGCACAAACGGTAAGCTGGGCAGGGCAGTTCTCTTCTCTCCCTCCCTCTCCACATCAGTCCCACTCACTCACACAAACATCAACACAGCAAAAAACACCCCAACCTACGCCACCTAGACTACCACAACCCATATCAGTGGACCCTCAGCTTCACTCTGACATGCTGTCAACTACGGCACGATCCCACTATTGCACACGAGAGGCGTTGAACAAAATGACTACTTCTTTAAGGAACGAAATCGCAGCTATGATACAGGTAGAAATGCAGAAAATGAAGGATAGCATTATGGCTGAACTAACAGCTCCTCTCCAACAATTGAACCAGCAGGCCCCGCAACCTGCTATCCAGCAGATCGTAACGGATGTTAAACAGCGGATATCGGCTGCACTTGGCAAACTTAATGATGCGCCATCTGCCCCGAAACGCACCATGTCTCCGACATGTGAAACACAGCAACCGCATCCTTACATACGCCCCTCGCGTTTCCTATCACCGTCCCGAAAAACTGTCCCAACAGCTGCAGCTGCTGCACTCCCGCTTCCCGCCACTATTCACTAAGATTTACCACAGGTTGAAATGCTTCCTTGTACTACCGAGGCCCCGCTATTGCAAGATCATGGCGAGAAACCGTAGGTCAACGCGTGGCACCCCTGAACTCCTACGTGTGTGGCAGTGGAATTGCAAGGGGTATCGTAGGAAACGCGGAGCTATAATGCTATTCATTGCGACGCAGCAAATTACTCCCGATGTCCTAGCGTTACAAGAAGCACAATGTACCCCTATGCTTCCGGGTTACACCACTTACACGGACGTAACGATCAATACACCACATCGCCCAGCTACATTAGTTCCTAAGCATGACACTGCCATAGAACACACCCTTCAAAGCACCAACATTCTCGCACCTACTTCTCAAATTCATCCCGCGCTCTCGTTCCAGTAGCAACCTGTACGTGCTTGACGTTTACAGTGCACCTAACGCCAGGAACGATGACTTCGGTCGTCTATTTGCACAACTATGCAAGTTGGGTAAACACATAGTTATTTTAGAAGATATCAATGCCCTCCATCCCGCTTGGGGCTATGCAACAAAAACGCCTAAAGGCCAAGGACTCGCACAGTTTTTCGCGATTCATCGTACGACCCTGCTAACGGAACGTGATTGACCCACTCGCCTAGGTAATAGTGTGAGCAGGGACACATGCCCCGACCTCACGATAGTCAAGGGGGTTAGTCACCATTCCTGGTGCAACCTCATGGTGAATCTAGGCAGTGATCACCATATACTCACTACTTAGCTCCAAGTAGCAGGCACGCGTGCCCTAGAGCGCATCATAAAACTAACAAACTGGGATGCATTTAGGCGTATTCGTACAACTACCCATCAAGACTCTTCTTCCCTAGAGGCTTGGATATTACAACATTAGTCCAATTTTCAAACAGGTACCAAACTCATCGCTGCGACGACAGAAACGCCGGATGTGGACCGGCATCTGCTGCATCTCTGGGATGCCCACAGAGGCTTGACACGGCGGTTGCGGCGGCAGAAACATAACCGAAAACTTCGTCTCCGAATCGCCCAACTGCCTACCGAGGCACATGGCTATGGCAACATCCTCACTAGCAACAATTGGCATAACTTCTGTGATCGCCTCAACGACTCACTAAGTACACCTCGAACGTGGCGTATACTCCGTTCTCTCTTAAATCCCAGACAGACAAAATAACACACTGCTAGCAAAATCCGCACCATTTTCCACAAATCCAGGCTTGACGATACCACTCTGCTGCACACCTTAAAGCAACACTAGGTATCCACGGGTTCCCGTCCTGCCTACCGTGGTTATCCACACGTACACGATACGTCTCTAGACGAGAACATTACAGAAGCAGAGGTTAGGGCAGTTTTGCAAAGCATTAGGCGTAACACAGCACCCGGGACAGGCGGGATTATGTACACACTTCTGCGTAATTTAGATGACCAGTTCATTGAATATTTTACGGCTTTTTACAACCAACATCACAACAACGGCACGCTACCACAGGAGTGGCGATACGCAGAAATCATACTTATTCCAAAGCCTGGCAAGCCGATATCCCTCCAGAATCTTCGCCCTATATCCTTAACTTCATGTGCAGCTAAACTCTTTGAAAGCGTTGTCCTCTCGCGACTACAACCATTTTTTGAAAACAATCACTTTTTTCCTGATACACTATTTGGTTACCGTCCTTGTATCTCTACAGAGGACGTATTATTACAGCTTAAGGAGGACGTGTTGGATTGCCCAACTTCGAACCAAGTCCGAGCAATTCTGGCCCTGGATCTGAAGGGTGCTTTTGACAACGTCTCCCACGACCTTATTCTTGACAATCTCGCTTCAACTCAGTGTGGCTCACGTATCTACAATTACGTCAGGTCCTTTCTTTCTGACCGCATGGCCACTATTAGGATTGGAGACCTCCGTTTGTACGTCAATCGTCTCGCAAGCAGAGGAACACCACAGGGCTCAGTTCTCTCGCCCACTTTGTTCAACGTGGCTATGGCTAAACTCCCTTTCCTATTACAACAGGGTCCCAACATCCAGCAAGCCATCTATGCAGATGACATTACAATTAGGGCGACCAAACGATCAGACGGAACCATTCAGGTCGCCCTACAGGAAGCTGTGTCAGTAGTACAAGACTATGCTGCTGCCGGTAGCCTTACGTACTCAGTGGGTAAGTCGAAGTTGTTATTGGTATACACAAGCGGCGCCACAAAACCGCTGATTCTACTGATATTTTGCTGTTTCTTGATGGCCGTTGTATCCCTCTTGTACAAAGAATTCGCCTTTTAGGCCTCTAACTTCAGTCCGACAGCAACGCTTCACACACTACACACCTTCTGGCTCAGCAGATAACTCAAATTACACTCATGATCCAACCCATCAACAATCGCTGGAGAAACCTCTGTGAGAAGGATGTCCTCCGCTTAGTACAAAAACTCCTAGATAGTCGGCTCACTCATCATCTTCCCTTTCACAAACTCACGCGAGCTCAAATAAAAAAGATGGACATCTTTCTACGGACAGCTGTCGAGGCTGCTCTCAGGTTGCCTCCACACGCATCTACACAACGCCTTTATCAACTAGGAGTCCACAACGCCGTTACCGAACTCATCGAAGCCCAGCACCACAGTCAGCTCTAACGGCTCAGGCAGACCCGTCATTGCTGCGCCTTTCTGTCTCGTTTTGGCTACCTGATTCCCAAAAAACCCACACAAGTACCGCGACATAAACTTACTTCTACTGTCCGCGCACTCATCAAATTGCCTCCGATTCCATGCAATATGAATCCCTCCCACCATGCCGGTCGTCGACGTGCCCGAGTTCAGGCTAGGACACGCGTCTTTGGTGATGGTACCTCAGACTTACAAGTACTTGACAGTGATGCAGCGCGCTACCCACAGAAATCAGCCATGTGTTTAGCCGTGACAGATGACACAGACGCCCTTGTGGCGTCTGCCACACGTCGCACTGCAGACTGTGTGGTCTGGCAGAAGAGGGAGCTCTTGCTCTGGCAATCGTTCACGCTACGACACTGTCACATCACTCCCCTGTCACTATTGTAACAGATTCACATGCTGCTTGCCGTGTTTTTGCTCAAGGACTTGTGGCTGCACATACACACAATACCCTCTCGTCTGTCTCACCGTCCGCATAAATTCCTGTGCGTATCATCTGAACTCCTGGACGCACCTCTATTCGTGGTAATGAACGCGTTCATGTGGTTGCCCGAGAGCTGACCAGCCGGATTCTATTGGAAGAGCTGTCCAATCCAGATGACGCATCGACAGAACCACTAAACTACAACGCTACGCTGGACTACTACCGACAGAGCCGTTACACGTATCCTCCCCCTCATTCTTCACATAACAGGGCAGATGCTGGTGCTTGGCGGCAACTGTAGAACAAGTCATTTCCTTGCCTATATATTCTAAATCACTTTCATCTGACACTCTACCCCTCCTACTGCCCCTTCTGTGAATCCGTACCGACAGTGTTCCACTCCACGTGCGAATGCTCTGCCCCACATGGTGTTCCTCCCATTCCCAAACCTACCCCTTCCTTTTGGGAGTCTGCACTGCTCTGCTAACGCCGGAAGCAACAGCAGCAGCTGGTCCAGTGGGTTCGCAGGGTCGCGCAAGGCATTGGAGGTCTGGATTAAGGGCCCCACCCAAAGAAGGCTCAGTGTGAATTTGTTATTTATAAACGTTTATTCTCTCTCTCTCTCCAAAGACTTCCCGTAATACCAAACTTGGTATAGGTTAAGCTAGCGAAACGACAGCCAGCGCATCATGAGTGTGGCACGTGGTCATGCTGTTACATTACACGCATGTCATAATTTTCATGTCAAGGTTTGTTGCTTTTGTTCGCCATGCAATCATGTCATAGCCCTACCAGTTTAGCAACATGTCATGTGTACGAAACCGCTGCAAGAACTTCAGGACCATGAAATGTAAGGTATGGCATTCTTGACATATTAATTTATTTATTTATTTATAATACCCTCAGGGCCAACAAGGCATTAAAGAGGGGAGTGGGTAAATACATAAAAAATACAAATAAAACAGTGCAATAAATACAAATAAACAATACAATAAAAGACAGATATTATTAACATTTCTGCAGAATGTATAAAAAATAGTTATTACTAAATATACAAAATCAGAAGCAATAGGCATAGGTAACAGATTTTCTTGGTTATACAATGTTAGCTAATGTTTCGTGGAAAAGTTTGAAGTCAGTAATGGTTGCGACATTCGTGGGAAGGCGGTTCCAATCATGAGATGTGCGGGGAATAAATGAATGAAAGAAAAACCTAGTGTGACATGATGCGATTCCTACCTAATTGCGATGATCAACATGGTTTGAGATGTACAGAGGCTGGAGTATCAGGTCATTATGAAGTGTAGGGTGATAGAAAATTTTATGAAACAGTGAAAGACGGGCGATTTTTCGTCGGTGAGCCAATGGAATAAGTGATAAATTATTTTTCATTGAAGCCATACTTGCAGTGCGGTTGTAGTTAGAGAGGATGAGCCTAGCAGAGTTATTTTGTACTAGTTCAAGAGATGTGGTGAGATTAGCATGACTGGGATCCCATATTGCTGATGCATATTCGAGTTTGGGGCGTATGAGAGACTTATAGAGTACTAGTTTCAAGGAAGAGGGTGCTTTGGAGAAGTTACGTCGTAAGTAGCCGAGCATGCGATTAGCATTGTTAATCACGTATTCTACATGAGTTGTCCAACTTAAGTTATTTCTGATGTGCACGCCAAGAAATTTAAAAGACAGGACGGAATCTAAAGGAACGTTGTTTAGGTGGTAGGTGTTATGATTGGAGTTAGTTCTTGATACGTGCATTATCTTACATTTTTATTATTAAGTTCCATTAACCAGATATTACACCAATTAGCTATATTATTTAGGTCAGTTTGAAGTGTTTTAGTATCATCAACATTCCTGATTTCGCGGTAAATAACACAGTCATCTGCGAACAGATGTATGTTAGAAGTTATTGAAGAAGTTAGATCATTAATATATACAAGAAATAATAAAGGTCCCAACACTGAACGTTGAGGCACACCGGATTGTACTTCAGTGAGTGGTGAATGATGGTCGTTAGCAGTTACGAATTGGAAACGATTAGAGAGAAAATGTTCTATCCATTTAAGAAGGTTAGTGTCAATATTTAGCAAGCTTAGTTTTAAGAGCAGTAATTTATGGCAAACCTTGTCAAATGCTTTGCTAAAATCCAAAAAATTACTGTCAGTGCAAGATGATCGATCCAGAATTTGATGCAGATTATGAGTAAACGAAGCAAGCTGTGTCTCGCAGGAATACTGTTTTCTAAAACCATGTTGCGCTTTAGCAAAGTATGAGTTAGACTCTAGAAAGTTAGCAAGGTTCGAGAAGATGACATGTTCTAATAATTTGCAGCAATTACTTGTTAGTGATATGGGTCGGTAATTAAGAGGCGAATTTCTGGCGCCAGATTTATAGATTGGAACCACCTTCCCTATTTTCCATTCCTTTGGAAGTTGACAAGTACTCAATGATTGTTGAAATATTTGACTTAGTATCATTGAACTAACTATGTTAGTGCTTTCAAGAAATTTGCTATTAATGCCATCATAGCCAGGAGCGGAGTGGAACGGTAACTTATCTATTAGTTTCAATATTCCAGGTACCTCAATAATTGCTGGATCCATGGGCATGAAATTATAGCGGTGCGCATAAGGAAGTATGATGTTGGCGGATTCGGAGTACTGACTTGAAAATGAATCATTAATAGCTGATGCGCACATGTTATCGGGGATATTATTTCCAGATGAATCTTCTAGTGATATAGTGTTGTTAGTGGTTGGGTTAATCATTTGACAAAACTTTCTAGTGTTATTTTTCAATGTTTCAGGTAGTGCTTCTAGTTAGGTAGTTGTTTTTTGCAGTTTTTAGAGCTCTTAAGTAGGCGTTTGCAGCAGATTTGTAAGTTGTCCAGCGCAAAGGTGAAGGCGAGCTTTTAGCTAAACGAAAGAAACGCTTTTTCCGATTAGATAGGCGTTTGATATGACTGGAATACCATGGCGCTTGGGGTTTGGAAATGAGTGTGCGATTTGGGATGTACTTCTCTATCAATTTATGGACTGTGCATGCGAACAGATCCCAGTTAGATTGAACGGAACGATATTCAAAATCTCTAACAAAATCATCGTAAAAGTGAGTTAGCTCATTATTTATTGCTTCGAAGTTAGCTTTCCGGTAGCATCGTATGCGTTTCTGCTGTTTAGTCTTTTTACTAGGGCTAATATTGATAACAAAGTTTAGCGAGACGTGGGCGCTGATTCCTGGTAAGTATGTAATGTCGGAGACAAGGTCAGGATGCGTTGCTAGTATTAGGTCGATGATATGATATGATGATTTTCATGTCATGAGTAGTGATATATTTTCTTCATAGTCATGTTATGCCATACCAACTTTGGTATCAATGCCGTTATCGCAACAGCCAGGAGAGATAAAAGTCGTAGGTGGCTAGATAGATAGATAGATAGATAAATAGATAGATAGATAGATACGCCAAAGTCACCGAAGTTAGCTAAGAACTGCTTTGCATTTAGTAGCTTGTGGGTACCGGGCATGCTGTTACCCGTTGTTAGGTAAAGAAAGAACAACAGAAGCTGCATGTTCGAACAAAGAAAAAATATTTAATTATCCTAACTATGACATGCGGCAGGCTTGGCCCAGAGACGAGACAGCGGCGCGGTGACCATGGTGCCCGGGCAGCTGCTTTCAGCCAGCCTTCCTGATAGCATTCATTCTTGGCTGTCAGCACCGGCAATCCTTCCCTGTGCAGCACGCAGACTGGTACTTTTACAGAGCTAAAGTGGGCCGCGCACCATCACTGCGCAAAACGGGGCGCTATCTCTTCATAGCCGGCGCGCATGCTTCCCACAAAGTTCAAGTGGCAGCATGAGCTTGGATGTGATTTCAGAGACGGGATGGTGACGGCTGCTATGCTATATAAAACTGGGAACGTGACTAGAAGGTTACTTTTCATTATACAAGAAAAATAAGCAATTTCGTAACGAGCAATGGGTTTAATGCAACAACTTGCAAAATCTAGACAGAATTGGCAGATCCCACGTACAGTGGCATTCGATAATACGCGAAGCACGAATCAGGAAGGATGATATGCCATTTTAAAGTTAACACATCGTTACGAGGTGGAGGAAAAGTATCCCGTACGTGATTCTATATCATTACTATCATGTTTAGACCAGTCATTTACCTTTGTATTGTATTCATGTCACCTGATACCAAATTGTGTATATGTGGAGATTGTGAACTCGAGGCAAGCGCGCTATAAACTTAGCATGTAGTGATGTTATACAGTACACGCATATCATGAATATCATACTTACACCCGTCATTTACATTCGTCTTTCATTAACGTCACGTAATACCAAAATTAGCATATCTGAAACAAGTGAAACGGCTGCGAGCATGCTATAACCGTAGCGTGAAATTATGTTTTACATGCATCGCATATCGTGATGATCATATTTAGACGTGTAACGTACCTTCATCGTCTATTCAAGTCAGGTGAAGCCAACTTTGGTATATGTGAAGCTAGAGGAAGGGTCGCGAATGCATCGTAAGCGTGGTATGTTGTCATGTTTTGACATGACACGATGTGATTATTATCATGTTTGCACCAGTCATATGTATACCTTCATCGACAATTGACGCCACGTAACACGAAATTTGGTATGAAGCTAGCGAAAGGGCCACCGGCACATCATGAGCACGGCATGTAGTAATGCTGTTATATGACTCGCGACTCATGATTATCATGTTTGCACCAGTCACACACCTTCGTCGTCCGTTCACGTCCCGTAATACCAAATTCGGTATATGTGGAGCTAGCGAACGACCACGTGCGCATCATGAGTATGGCGTGTAATCAGGTTGTTACATGACACACATGTCAATATTTTCTTGTTAGGGTGTACCGCTTCTGTTCGCCACGCAATCAGGTTATACCATACCAGTTTTTCACATGCCATCTGAACGAAACCACCGCTAGAGCAGCAAGACTATGAAATGTAAATCCTGACATTCATGACATACGTATCTTGATTTTCACGTTATGACTAGTCTAATACGTTTTTCATACAATCGTCTTGTGCCATTCCAATTTTGGTTCGATACCATCATCAAAACGGCCAGGAAAGCTATAAGTCGTATGTGGATAGATAGATAGATAGATAGATGGTAGATAGGTAGATAGATAGACAGATAGATAGATAGATACGCTCAGAATCACCGAAGTTTCCTGAGAAGTACTTCATATTTAAAACACCGCAAATCAGTTAGAGACCAAAAAAACGCCAGGCCGGTACCGAATGCACAGCACAGTCAGAGCGAAAGCTGGAAGAGTAGCCTTTCACAGCCTTTTATAATGTTATAAACACCTTTCTGGTAATTGCTGCCACTTACTAGGTACCCACCATGCTATATATAATCATAAATTTTTTGTAGCAGGCGAGCATTCACTAAGCTATTTTTCATCATTTTTTGGAGAAGTGCGGTATTCGCTACACGATTGCTAGAAATTTTGTGCATTTTTTTGCTGTGACTGATCACGATGAAGAATTTTGCCTGAACTGGGTTTCACCGCAGTTTTTAGGTGATCAAGAACAAGTTTTCTAATACGTCGGAGCATCGGATGTCCCATTCCTAACGCTATTCGCATTGTTTGACGCCTGGTTGTTTCTTTGATTTTCTAAAACGCTTTATTACTCATATTAACTTGATTTATTTCCCGACAACAATCCTGCCTATGGCCAGTTTAGAAGCGAGTTCCAAGCTTCGGCTTCGCACGCTGGCAGAATACTGGGCAGGCAAGCAGCGGACCCGTGTGCTAGTCTCATGCGTCTTTGGTGCTTTTGTAAATACGGAGTTTTTTCTTGTCATAGTGGTTACGGACACTGGCGACGGCGGAGATCTAAGACACCGCACGTGACCCATGTTCTGATCTCATACCTGCTTTCAGTTTAAAAAACTGGAAGAATAGAGGTGTTAGAGAGATGCGCTGAATGCAAGCTGAGGTTTATTTAGGAAGTCTGCAATCTTATTAGTGTCACTAATGTGAATCTGCATTACCAAAATGAAGAAAACACAAACACTGTGCAGAAACAAAAGCTGATTACAAGGGTGCATTGTCATATAGCCGACAATCACGAATTTAATATCTATTTCACGCGTTAACTTGAATTTTGAGCAGGGCCGATTACTTATTATGCTCGATTCGTATCGGTTTCTGCAATGGATAACATTTAATCGCGATTAGACTGCAATTTACTAACGTTAGCTCCAAACTAGATCCGGATCGCTCTGGAGAAAACAGCAACTACAAGAGTTCATTGCAAAACAAAAATTCATATCGGAATGGACTTTGACCATGGTAGAAGGTGCCCTTGTACCATTGTCATAAGGGGTGTTCTGGTTTCTCAAAAGATAAATAGTAGGCAGCGAATGTACAGAGTAAAAAATTTTACACCCAAATGGGTGTAGAAAGGGTGCTGTTACGAAAAAGCACCCTTTGCAACACCCTTTAACATCCATAAATGGTCGATTGAAAAAAAAGCACCCCTTTGTTTGGGTGCTTGCCTCGATAGCACCCTAAAATAGGCTCTAAGGGTGCTTTTGTGCCTGAGAAGGGTGTAGGTGACGATTCATCAAATAGAATATGCAGCAAAAAAGAACACATAAATATAAAATTTGAGATTTTACGCCTCAAAAACCTCGATATGATTATGAGGGTCGTTTTAGTGGAAAGCTCCAGAGATTTTGACCATTTGGTGTTCTTTAATGAGCGTTGATACAGCACAGTGCACAGGCTTCTACCTTTTCGCCTCCGTCTTAATTCTACTGCCACGGCCGGCATTGAACCCGCGACCTTCGGATTGGCGGCCGAGCAGCGTAGCTACTGCACGAATATGTGGGCCTTGCGTTAAATGACGGCCTAATTGACTTAGACTGTGTGAAGGTGCTCTCCGAATACAGCAGAATGCCAGCAGAAGCAAATCGCGTTTCATCTATAATGACAATTAACTGCAATCCATGTTACGAAAGCTTTTCTTAGCCTTGGTTATAAGCTACCTGTTTGCTATGGATTACATACACGAGCATAATGTTCGCCCGAGTATGCGTGTGTCTGCGTGAGCCTGCGCTTGTGTTCGTGTGTAAGCGCGATTGCGTGTACACCCGTGCATGTGGGCGTGCGCGTGTATGTGCAAGTCCGTGCTTGTGTTAAGCGTGCCTGTGCACATGTGTACGCTTATGTATGCGTGCGTTTACGGTCGCGTGTGTGGGGTGCGCGCCTGTGAATAAATATGCGTTTGTATTAGCCCATGTGCCCTCGAATTTCGTGTGTGTGTGTGTGCGGGGGGCACTGCTTCTTAGTGTTTAAGGTTCCACACCTGTTCGGAGTGTGAGTCTAGATGGGAGGTGGCTTAAGGAATGGCGGTGGTCAATGCGCTGTATATAGACTATTCAGTACATGGAAAACAGCTGCACATTCTCGTACCTCATCATTGCTTACGAACTTGCTGTGGTAGCTGATTAGGAATGCTGAGGCACTTCTACGCTCGAAAACGTGGGTTATGACCAATTCACACGGAAAGCTGTAACTGCACTTATGCACCACCATCGTTTATATCAACAACATTTAACAAGGACGTGCCCTGCCTTTGCTACAGGTGCTTAGCTAGCTCATTGGGCAACCATATGGAATGATGTGCTGATCATGTGGTCAGCAAGGAGTTTGTTATAACAACCTCGGCACGTTTCGTGGTTCGTGACAAACTTTCTAAACATCCGAGACTGTGGATGAATTTGTTTCTGCTTCGACTACGCATTCAGTGTTTGCTGCACCATATGCAAATTGCCTGACACGGACAATGCGAGAAGAAATTCCTCTGAAAAAAGGTGTAGCGATGTTCTCCCGCTAATGCCACCGAGGACGACATAAATATTGTTTCTGGCCATTCAAGGGTGCACTTTGTTTTCCGCAAGTTTTGCTTCACTATTTTTCGCCCACTGCAGTCGCATTCCGTGAAAATACTGAAAGAACCCGAGGCTGGTAAATAACCTGCGCCGCTGTGCGGCTGGTTGGAAGGAGAGTTGCCATTTACAAGAAGTCATTCTTGAAGCGCAACTGGATTACCTTCCGTGTCGAACCGCCACCCGCCGTATGCGCCATAGCGTTTGCCTTTCAGCGCCCTCTTGGCGGGTTTCCCGCTGTCCCCCCTCTCACCCGGGCCAGCGTTGCCCCCACAACGGCGGTGTAGATAAGTGAATAGTTGCGTATCGAACACCTGCGTCGACAGCTGCGGCACCGCCGCTAGTGCCTCCTCTTTCTCTCTCTCAACGTTGCTCTCGATGTCTCATCCATCTTTCAAATGCGTTGCGTTGGTCTGGGGTCTTGGTCGCTGTGTGAGTTCTAGCGAACAGGCGCATCTTCCATGGTGGTCACGCATGACACCGTGTTCGATGTGACGCTCAGATTAAGGAATTTTGATGGAGCGGCGGACTCGGACAACGTGGGCCTGTTAACGGCTGAGTGTACTGTTTTTGTAGGTAGCAATCATACAGCGCTAGCTGGGTGCCTTCAGCTGCTCTGCCGAAGTAGGCTGCCAGCCATTTAAAACAGCATGCGTTCACGGGCATGTTGCAGATGCCCGATTAAACGTGTCACTTAACGAGTTCACACTGCTATGCGCGATGTTTTGTAAGTGCCTGCATCACTCATACAGTGAGTGATGTGATCACTTAACAAGGGCGCGATTAGTTGCTGATCGCACATTGTCTCTACACTGCTCAAAGTGATTGATATTGTTTCAAGATGCGCTTTAGGCTACATCGTAACAACATTTCTAATAATACTCAAATGTGCAACGTGCTTCTGTAGGTGTAAGCGTAAAAAAAGAAAGAAAAAGAAAAATTTATGCACAGAGGCGCACTGTACGAATTGGCTTTTTTTTCTTAAAGACGGTATAGTTTGAGGTGCTGGTATGCCACGTTGCTCCCAGCACGTGCGCATCGGTCGCTTAAGCTATTTAGGACACGTGTCACCAGCAAGAGGGAAAAATGTAGTAGACTTCCAAAGGCACGTTGTTGTGGCCATCGCCGTGCGTTGTTTTCCCTCGTTTCTGTTTGCTGTTTTCGTGCTTTGCTTACATCTGCGATAACGTTCGGCGTTATAACAGAATCGATGGAGTATACGTGACTGTGGAAGCTATGTGCGGTAGCTTTAGCATAAGCCATGGCTGCTGCAACGTAGACGGCGTCAGCGCGCGTTGGTGTCGTTCCAGCACTCGTGCTTGCTTGATTGTGTTTAACTGAGTATTTAGGTACGGGTTACGTTTGTAAATCCCGTGGTCAATAATCGCTAATAGCGTGCCGCTGATTGCCGTTAGAGAATGGGCTTGATTGTCGAAATATAACAGACGCTTTTTCTTAAAGCAAGCTTTGAAGAAATTTTTTAAAAACGAAATACTTTCATACGTGCTAGGCAGTGCAGGCCCACAACGCTTTGAAAACTGGACGAGCTATCACATCTTTCATTAAATTACAATGCATAAGGATGATTGAATTATAGATGACGAATTTCTGTGCTAGATTAGGTGCACAAATAACATGTTCGCAGCCCTACGTCTAGAAAGCAGGTGAATAGGAAGCATAGCGTCAAATTCGGATTAGATGCCATGAACAGAGCTTCTTGTGAGGGTAGAAAGAACGATAAAATTGTTCATTTTTGATGCCCTTATAGAGGCAGTCAGAATCGGACTGATTGCTGAACTGTCACAATTTCTCAAGTTGTTAGAGGCGTGATTAAAGACATTAAATCTTTTACTTTTTTTGCAGACCTCTGCGCCAGAGACACGCCCAAGATCACTTGTTCTCATGTAAAAGAGAAAGCAGAGATGCCTACACTGTTTGTACATGAAGAGCTAAGCTTCTTGTGCGTTTTGATTAGTGCTACATGTTCTGAATGTTGTACTTTAACAATTGTTTTTCACACTGGCTCATTACCCTATAAATAAATTTGATTCTTTGATGAGTTCTGGCTTGCGTAAGTGACATTTTTGAGCTGTAGTCTTACACTTAACCTCAATTTGAGAATTTGCTGTATGCTCGAAAACTATCTTATATTTATCATAAGAAATAATTGGAATATCTAGGTTGTCTGCATGGAGTTTAGTGTAATGTCAATTACACGCCATTTCATAGGATACACACTACATGTTCTTCATATATGGTGCTGCCGGAACAGCACGAACATCATTTTATGAGAAATCATAATTGCTCTTATTACAGGACGAGAGGGTGCCACTGACGCCCCGCGTAGTCTACCCCGACCACAGCCTAGAGCAAGCCTAGTTCCTCAACCTCCACGTGGATGACCGAAAAATCTTCCGTGTCAGTAATGACGAAGGCGTGACAGCACTGATGAGTTGATCTTTTTTATTTTCAAGATTGTCTATGGTCGCAAGGACCTTTAACAACCACCGTGATAGAGCGGCTTTTTCTCGGCGTGAGTTTGGAGTTTATCAAAAACTTGTTCAGGCAGTACGACGCTGAATATTTCAGTGTCACAATGCCTGAACAACTTTTTCTAGGGTGGTCATGGTGGATGAACAGATATTGTTATTTGTGTAAGTTATTTTGCCTAAATATAGCTGGACCATTCCATGCCAAACGTCCCAGCCACTTTGGGGACCATCAGAAATGTATTTGAAAAAAAATGTGCTGACCTACTGCATTGAAAACAGTGGACTGCAAGAATATTTCAGCGAGAAAAAATGTTTTGTTCATGGGGCTGGCTTTTAACTTCCTGGCATTATGCCGTCTGTGTGCTGTTTGTGGAAAAATTCGTTTTAAAACTACCTATTATTTTTAAAGCAAATTGGGTCTAGTTGTTAAGTAAATGTGCTTCTGTAAGGTATTTGAAGCTCAATAATATTAGTAAAATTTTTTGCCACAATTGCTTCCAAGAATAAAGCCAAAATGTGTTATGTTTGCGTTTTTCGTTGCAATATTGCACTTTGTATGAATATCTGAGCAGTGAATAATTACTCCACAGAAACTAAATTTTGAGGAAAAAATATCTTAAGACCTCTCAAGCTGCTGGAATATAAGAGAAAATATCACGAATTTCACAAAATTGTGATTTTTCGTCCATATTGAGATGCAATTTGCTCCATGTTGTGATACAATGAAAAGTCCTTATTATACCTAAATTGTAGGAAAATGATATTCTTTCTATAATAAAAATCTTATCGCAAAAAGGACAGGAAAGAGCGCTCTCAACTGAATTTAATTGAAGGTGCTACGAGCGTTTTTATACTGAGCTCAAGAACAGGGCTCAACTGCAACAACACATGTGAGACCATGACAAAAAAGTTTTAACAGAGAAAAAAATACTCTTTTTCGGAAAAGATAAGTGAAGGTGTACTGATGCATTGATCCTTGGCATTCCTGATAAAAAGTTCTAAAGTCTCTCATTTTTTCTGCTTGTTTATTTTCAAAAACCGTGTTTTATGAAACCTAGGACTGCACTTTTTCTGTACGGTGTCCGGCTATGAGACTACTACAGCCCTTCATAACACATAAAGCATGCTGTCTTGCTCGATCATTGAAGCATGGCCCAGTTTGTCCTATGTTTACTTTTCCACATGTTAGCGGTAGCACATACACATTAGATTGGCATTCAGTAAACCTATTCTAGTGACGAATCGTGCAAGATTGACTATTCCTGTTGCTGTAAGTACATGCAGTTTTGAAAGCTTGCAAGGGATGGAAAACGAGAATGTCATATCTGCTGGCTCTTTTCCTAAAATTGTGAGACACCTTATGTACGTAGTACCGTGTAACATGCAAAAATAATGGTCATTCTGTTTTTGGTTTGGTCCTGTTTTCTTTAACTTTACTTTCTGCAGGAGGGTTTCGCAAACGAGTGTAATGATGCTGTTGGGGTATTGGCTGGTGCTATCAGTCCAGGAGTGCTAAGAATGTTCTGCCTTTTGATAGTGGGCATTCAAAATTAGTAAAAAGAGGAATTGATACTACATGTATTCAGGCCACCCTTCAGAAGTCATGTTAGCACAAGGGTGAGGTCAGGCTTAAAAACCAGATTAAAAAACTAAAAGATGCTGGATATCCCAACAGAATCATCACACCCGTTTGCGAAACCCTCCTGCAGAAAGTAAAGTTAAATAAGACAGGACCAACAAAAAAACAATGACCAAAATCTTTACATGTTATACCACATCACGTGTCTCACAATAAAAAAAATAGCCAGCAGATATGATATTAACGTGTTGTTTTCCACCCCTTGCAAGTTTTCAATAGTGTGTGTACTAAAGAGCAACAGAAATAGTCTATCTTGCACCATTCGTCCCGTGAATAGGTTTACTTAATGCCAACTTAACGTTATTGAAGTATTTTTTATCAAGTAAACCAATGATCAGTGCATCACTACACGCTCACTTATACTTTCTGAGAGGGAGTATTCTTTTTTCAGTTAAGATTTATTGTAGTGGTCACACGTGCCGTCGCGCATGAGCACGGTTCTTATTTTCCGTATTAAAGCGCTCGTAGCACATTCATTAAATTAAGTTGACAGTCGGTGCTCTTTCCTGTCCTTTCTGTCTCTTCCTGAAGTGGTTGCGCTGTGACTAGCACACAACCACGAGGAATCAACTCGACTAAGTAAACTCTTGTTACGTCACACGTATACTGAGATTCGTATAGAAAGAAGGAGCTGTGCTTTTAAAATAAAATTTTTTCACATACAACACCTAGACGGCATTCCAGAAAGTTCAGAAGACAGCCACGTGAACAAATATATTTTCCTCTCCTAAATATTCCAGAAGTTCACTATTTTCAATGCAGCACGAGTTTTTCGAATACATTTGAGATGGTTGCCAAAATTGCTGGGACATTTGGCATAAAATGACCCAGCTGTGTCATTACCCGTAATTATGCTTCACCTCTTTTGTTTGTGATCATTGTATTGGTTTTTCAAGTATTCGCTAAAGTTATATGTGCGAAAACCAATATGTGTTTGCATGTACATCATTTCTCGTAACCAATTGTTATACATCCAGAAATACAAAGCTTAAACCACTGTGATTGTATACATTTGAAAATACTATCTGTATAAACTTTTGTGTGTATCACTTCTTGGAAACGATTGTGTACATGAAGGTGTATATAGTGAAATCATTGTGATTGTATATATTTGAAAGAATTATAAGTATATATTTGCCTGTATTTCATTCCTATTAACCCATTGTGCACATGAAAGAGTATTAAACTGGAAACCACTGGGATTGTAGATACTTGAAAGAATTGTAGAGATATATTAGCGTGTATTTCATTTGTAGTCTCTATGTACTTGAAGCAGTATACTAAACTGAAACCAGTGTAATTGTATGTTTCAAGAATTGTCAATAAAGTGAAACTGAAAAAATATAATAAACATTTGAGGTGTTGCGTGTGTAGTGTACGTATACGTCAACATGTTACACATCTGGTGAAAGTTTGTGTGGCAGAAGAAAAGTTTATGTTTTATTTGCCTAATAATTAAAAGCAATATGCAAGGGCAGCAACGCTTAGTTTTCTGTAATGCGCATTATGCATATACTGTGAAGTATATATAGGTCCAGCAGAAGTTCATACACGATTGCACGTGTTTATATTTTTGAAAACTTGCAATGAATGGAGCTCCACAGGTGGTGCACCATTAATAATTAGGACCTTTTTCTTCAAGTAGTGTGTAATCAGTGCATGCTGATATCTATTAGTGCAGTCTAAAAGAATACTGGCACCCCTGCCATGGGCACTCAAAACCCTCCTGCACCCTTCTCGCACCCTCCTCAGAGGGTGCTAAAAAAGTGAAGGACATCGAAGGCACCATTCTTTAAGGGTGTTTTTGTAACACCCTACAGTTTTTTTACAATCATCATCATGATCAGCCCGACTACGTCCACTGCAGGACAAAGGCCTCTCCCATGTTCCGCCAGTTAACCCGTTCTTGTGCTTGCTGCTGCCAATTTATACCCGCAAAATTCTTAATCTCATCTGCCCACCTAACCTTCTGTCTCCCCCTAACCTGCTTGCCTTCTCTGGGAATCCAGTTAGTTACCCTTAACGACCAGCGGTTATCCTGTCTACGCGCTACATACCCAGCCCATGTCCATTTCTTCTTCTTGATTTCAGCTATGATATCCCTAACCCCCGTTTGTTACCTAATCCACTCTGCTCTCTTCTTGTCTCTCAAGTTTACACCTACCCTTTTTGTTTCCATTGCTCGCTAGGCCGTCCTCAATTTAAGCTGAACCCTCTGTGTAAGTCTCCAGGTTTCTGCTCCGTAGCTAAGTACCGGCAAGATACAGCTGTTATATACCTTTCTCTTGAGGTATAGTGGCAATTTATCTGTCATAATTTGAGCGTGCTTGCCAAATGTGCTCCACCTCATTCTTATTCTTCTAGTTACTTCAATCTCGTGGTTCGGCTCCGCGGTTATGACCTGCCCTAAGTAGACATAGTCTTTTACAACTTGAAGTGCACTATTACCTATCTCGAAGCGCTGCTCCTTTCCGAGGTTGTTGTACATTACTTTCGTTTTCTGCAGATTCATTTACGACCCACCTTTCTGCTCTCCTTGTCTAACTCCGTAATCATGAGTTGCAATTCGTCCCCTGAGTTACACAGCAATGCAATGTCATCGGCGAAGCGCAGGCTACTAAGGTACTCTCCATTAACTCTTATCCCTAGCTGTTCCCATCCTAGGCTTCTGAAAACCTCCTGTAAGCACGCGGTAAGTAGCATTGGGGAGATTGTGTCCCCCTGCCTTACACCCTTCTTGATTGGTACTCTGTTGCTTTCTTTATGAAGCACTATGGTAGCAGTTGATCCCCTGTAGATTTGTTCCAGAATGTTTATATATACTTCATCGACGCCCTGATTCTGCAGTGTCTGTATGACGGCTGATATTTCTACTGAATCAAACGCCTTCTCGTAATCTATGAAGGCTATGTATAGTGGTTGGTTAAATTCTGAGCGTTTCTCTATTACCTGATTGATAGTATGAATGTGGTCGATTGTTGAGTAGCCTGTTCGAAATCCTGCTTGTTCCTTTGGTTGATTGAATTCTAATGCTTTCCTTACTCTGTTAGCAATCACCTTTGTAAAAAGCTTGAATACTACAGAGAGCAAGCTAATCGGCCTGTAATTCTTCAAGTCCTTGTCATCTCCGTATTAATATGATGTTAGCGTTCTTCCACGACTCTGGTACTCTTCTCGTCAGGAGACACCTCGTAAACAGGGTTGCTAGTTTTTCTAACACAATCTGTCCTCCATCTTTCAGCAGATCTGATGTTACCTGATCCTCACCAGCAGCTTTGCCTCTTTGCATGCCCTCCAAAGCTTTTCTGACTTCTTCTATCATGACTGGTGGGGTGTCATCTGGGTTACTGCTAGTTCTTATAGTAATAAAGCCGTGGTTGTCCCTGCTACTGTACAGATCTCTGTAAAACTCCTCCGCTATTTCAACTATCCTATCCATATTGGTAGTTATCTTGCCCTCTTTGTCCCTTAGTGCATACATCTGATTTTTGCCTATCCCAACTTTCCTCTTCACTTCTTTGAAGCTTCCTTCGTTTTTCAGAGCGTGTTCAATTCTATCCATGTTATACCTTCTTACATCGGATACCTTACGCCTATTAATCAACTTCGAAAGCTCTGCCAGTTCTATTTTGTCTGTTGTACTTGAGACTTGCATGACTTGGCGCTTCTTAATGAGATTCTTCGTTTCCTGGGAAAGCTTGCCAGTGTCCTTTCTAACTACCCTGCCTCCAACTTCCACTGCACACTCCGTAATGATACTCGTCAGATTATTATTCATTGTATCTAGGCTAAGGTTAGTTTCCTCCATAAGAGCCGAGTACCTGTTTTGAAGCGAGACCCTGAATTACTGTAGTTTTCCTCTCAGTGCTAGCTTATTGATTGGCTTCTCGCGTATTAGTTTCTGTCGTTCCTTTCTCAAGTCTAAGCGAATTTGAGACCGTACCATTCTATTGTCACTGCATCGTACCTTGCCAACCACTTCTACATCCTGCCCGATGCCTGGGTGTGCACTCATTATAAAGTCTATTTCGTACCTATTTTCGCCATTAGGGCTCTTCCATGTCCACTTGCGGTTTCCTCGTTTTCGGTAGAAGATATTTCAAATCCGTAAACTATTGCGTTTCGTGAATTCTACTAGTAGCTCTCCTCTGGCGTTTCTAGTACCGATGCTATAATCTCCTACTGGCTGGTCTCAAGCCTGCTTCTTCCCCACCTTTGCATTAAAGTCTCCCATCAGTATTGTATACTGTGTTTTTACCTTACTCAATGCCGATTCCACATCTTCATAGAAGCTTTCAACTGAAGCGTCATCATGGCTGGATGTAGGCGCGTAGGCCTGTACCACCTTCATCTTGTATCTCTTATTCAGTTTAACTATGATACCTAGCACCCTTCCATTAATGCTATAGTATTACTCTATGTTGCCAGATATGTTTCAGTGAATTAGAAACCCCACTCCCAGTTCTCTTCTTTCAGCCAAGCCCCAATAGCAAAGTACGTGCCCATTCTGTAGCACCGTATAGGCCTCATCTGTCCTCCTAACCTCACTGAGCCCTATTATATCCCATTTACCACCCTCTAGCTCCTCGAATAGTACAGCTACACTTCCCTCCATAGATAAGGTTCTAGCGTTAAACGTTGCCAAGTTCAGGTTCCAATGGCGGCCTATCCGGATCCAGAGATTCTTAGCACCCTCTGCTGCGTTGCAGATCTGACCGCCACCGTGGTCAGGTGCTTCGCAGATGCTGGGGACTGAGGGCTGGGAGTTATTTGACGTATGCATGTGGGAGGTAGCGGCCAGATACTGCACCAGGGTGGCCAATCCTTCTCTGTTGAGGTAGTGCGTTCCCGGCGGTGGTTACCGGTGAGGCCGCACCCCAGGCCTCGTAATGCAGTTCCATCACCATGCGGATTTATATCCGGTTGGTAACTGCGCAACACCGGGATTTGAACCACGGACCTTTTGCATGCGAGGCGGATGATCTAATTACTACGCCATCGCTGCTGATTTAGCACTATCATTGCATAGTGCTAAAACAGACGAGGTTTTTTTTAATGTACACAGGTGCTTGTTACAATAGTCGCTCAAAACATAATTAGCTAATAACCGAAAATAAGCAGCCCACTCATATATATTACTACAAAATATATTAGGTACACATATATTCACTTTGTGCTATGGGCAAAAGCTATTCGAAAACATACAGTGTGCTTCAGTGAGCCTAGGCACAGCCTAGAATGGACCCTTGCTTAATTTTTACATGACAGTGAGTAGTATATGGTCTACAATAAGAATTTGATAGTTGTGGTATTTCTCACTTCTATTTCAATTTTCAGTGAAAATGCTGTCTTACCTCATTAGAGTGCACAGGTTTTTGGCATGTACAGAATTAGTTGTGTGCTTCTCGGATAACACACACTTTCATCCTAGAGGTAGGATCCCTGCTTTAGCTGTCTTGTCCATAAACCCTGGTCCAATTTTTATATTTGGTCATCGAATTACAACCTGTAGTTATTTTAACACATGAATGCCTCAGCAGTAGACACAGTCTTGCATATATTGCCAATTGATCTAGTCGTTTCTGTTTTTAAAAGTACTTTAAACATATCTGCTGAAACACTCTACATGTTGGACACGGTACAAGCAACGAAAAGTTCTTGGTGTGTCGCTGAAGCCAACATTTGAATAAGTTTGCTTTTCAAAATCTTGGCTCCAGTGCCAGCTCATGTTCCAAGGATCCTCCCATGAACTTCTACCTTATTTAAATTCTGAAGTAACGGTCATGAGACAGTCTTAAGCTGAATTTTCCGAATGTGTTAGTGTGTGTCAGTAGACGCGGCACATCACTCACGAGAGATGCATTTCTAGACTTGTTCACTCGCAAGTGCCCGAATTAAGCAATTCTGTTTATTAGTGTATTAGGCGGAGAAAATATAAATTCGTTTGTGAGGTGATGTTTCCAAATTATTCTTTTTAGTGATTAGGCCTAATTTCTATCACGATATAGCTCCGGAACTATTACACGTGTCCTGATGAAACCTGAGCGGCGACAGGTCTACTACTAGGGCTTTGCACTGTATGAGTTAGAAGTTTGCCGGTAGGTTATTACCAAAGTTAAAAGCGATCGTAAGGAAAAAAAAACGTAGTCCGAGGCTTTGATTTGACGGGCGTACCATTTGCCCGAGCATTGAGGCACCCTCCTCCTCTGAGCAAGGGCGAGGGAAGACGCGGGCACCTCACGTTTATTGGCGTTTCTCTTTAACTTCTTTCTAACTGCATACCTTTTAATTGGTTAAAGCTATCGAAATACTTTTTTTCACAAGAAGAAGCGGATTCTTATGTTCTAAAGGTAGGTTTCAGCTGTGTATCAGTCAAGTTTGTGGTTATTTTTATAAAAATGTTTTATGATTTGAGATTTCTGCTGATTACCCCCTTAATTAAGGGCCTAGAGAGTATAGAGCTGGGCCTCCGGTTAGCCTATGGGGTGCTGTTCAATAATATATTAAGCGGCCAAAATTTAAATTCGTTTGTGAGGTGATGTTACCAAATTATTATTTTTAGTGATTAGGCTTAATTTTGGTCACGAAATAGTTTCGGTACTATTACTCCTGTCCTGATGAAACTTGAGCGGCGACAGGTCTACAACTAGGGCTTTGCACTGTATGAGTTAGAAGTTTTCCGGTAGGTTATTACCAAAGTCAAAAGCGATCGTAAGAAAAAAAAAGAAAAACCATGGTCCAAGACTTCAATCTGACGGGCGTACCTTTCTCCATCATCTTTCCCGAGCATCATCTTTTCCCCAGCAGGTGTTATTTCTGTTTACCGCTGTACCAAACAGGAAAACAAACAAAAAGTTCACACTGAAACTGTAATTGAACGAAATAGTTCCGGTACTATTACTCCTGTCCTGATGAAACTTGAGCGGCGACAGGTCTACAACTAGGGCTTTGAACTGTATGAGTTAGAAGTTTCCCGGTAGGTTATTACCGAAGTTAAAAGCGATCGTATGGGAAATAAAAAAGAAAAACCGTGGTCTAAGACTATTATCTGACGGGCGTACCTTTCTTCCGAGCATTGAGCCACTCTCCTCCTGAGCGAGGGCGTGGGAAGACGCGGGCGCCACACGTTTATGAGCGGTTTTCGTTAAATTCTTTCTAACTCTGTAAGTTCCGGTTACCTTAAGCTATCAAAAATATTTTTACACGGAAAAAACCGGACTGTTGTGTTCTAAAAGAAGATATTAGCTATTTTTTCGGTGGCGTTTGTAGCTCTTTTTGAAAAATTGTTTTATTGAAATGAGCTTTTTGCTGATTACAAACTTTACTAAGGGCCTAGAGTGTACGAAATTGGGCCTCCCGGTAGCCTATGGTGTGCTGTTTATCATTATAATAAGCGGACAAAATTTAAATGCGTTTGCAAGGTGATATTACCAAATCAACCTTTTTAGTGATTAGGCTTAATTTTGATTGTAGAATAACTCTGGAACTACTGAAGCTAGCCTGATAAAACTTCAGCAGCGTCAGGTCTACCCTGAGGACTTTCAACGTTATAAGTAAGAAGTTTCCCGGTAGAATAGTAACGTAGCTACTAGCGATCGCAAAAAAACACGTGGTCCGCCTGTTGTTGTTTTCACAGATTCACACTGTTTCCCGCTCCTAAAATTTAAAAATTTCATTTGTATTAGCAGTATTTGTAGAGGTTGAATTTCTTGTATCTTAACGAAAAAATAGACACCACTCTGACCCTCCTAGAACCAAAATTGCTAAAGTTATAGGTATATATGTGCAGAGGACACTCACCCGTGCTGCTGACGAAATCTGAGCACACGGGTCTATCCGGGCGAAATACACGTAGCTTTTTTACATGTACACCCTATTCTAAGGTGCATGAAAAAGCACCCTTTTTGGAAGGTGCTGAATTAACACTCTTAGAGTGTCGTCTATGAGACAAGCTAATTTACACCCTTCTGGGCGTAAACATTTTTAATGTGTAGGCGGAACCTATAAAAGCCACATCGGTAGTGGCCTCAAGACAACTGCTCCTTTGTGATAGCAATATAATATCGTTTCTTTGTCGTTTTGCTTGCGCAATGTCCTGTTTTTGTTCATGCGTCAGATCATACTTGTGTCATTCTTTTTAGGTTGATTTCCCTATTGCAAGAAAAAATGATTCGAGATTCATGGAGAGAAAGTGTCTCGTTGATTGGTCCATTTGTTAACTTTTCTCTATATTCACAGTATTGGAGCGGATGCTCACACTCTCAGCAAGCTGGATGGAGAAGTTCTATCATCGCACGTTACTGCTCGCAACGCAAGGCAGATTCTGTAGTTGTACATATTAAACGACTGAATAACAGTAGCAGACGTACGAGTTGGCGTTGTCGGAGCCAAATATAGAGCATATTGACGACAACCACATTTTTTAACAACGCACAAGTAGTTGACGGAAAAGATCAAGAATGATCATGCAGAAAGAATATCCGGAAAACATCTAGCATTCGTCGATGTAATACGAGCAACAAGAAAAGTACACTGTCTTATCGAAAAAAAGAAAAAAACTTGTTCTTTGACAGAACTGAAAATTTTTGGGGTCAATGTTTTGCAGCGAAAGCTTCATGCGCAAGCCGTCGAGGCTAGCTTTGGTATCGTGAATAAATGTGCATTGTTATTTTCACTGTAGTTGTTCCAGTTACAGGCGCGAAAGCACAGCTTATAGTGCCAGCACACAGTGCAGCAAGCAAAGCGTTTGCCAGGTTCGCTACGCTGAGCGAAGGAAAAAATTCTCACGATGAAGAAAAACACCCGTAAAACGCACAATCGTTGCGTTTCCAAAGACAGCCGCAAAGGATACCAATCATCCTGCAAAAAAGCGGCGAAAAACAGGAGAGCACGATAGGCACATAGAGGGAGGTAGAGGTTGCAGGCGCCGCACAGGGTGCATGGACCGCGGTGCTCTCCCTACACTTTAAGCCAAAAGGATGTTAAAAGGGTGCGCGGTTTGTCCATTCGGAGACTAATGGGGCTGCCACAACCATTACTTCTTTTAAGGACTAACGGCACCGGGTCTAACAGTCAGTCCACACAGACGAGCTCAATGAACTAACAGTTCGTCCTCACATTTACACCTTACTCAGTAACCGGTAGTCCTACAATTTACCTCAAAAGACTGACATTTACACCTCACAATTGCAATTTATAGGGCAGCTGTTAATCTCCACATTTACACCTTACCGGGCAACCGTTAGTCCTCACAGTTGCACCTTGCTGGACCAACAGTTGATCCACTCAAATACTCCAATCAAATGAACTTTTTGTGCCCCTTTTCCACCAGGCCTATTCATTTTTCGCCTGTTTTTCTGCGCAGTGAACAACAAATTGCACAGAAAAGAACACGCGAAAGTGTAGTTAGCCACCTATGTGTAACTTCTTTCACAGTCACGGCAACAACGAAAAACAAAATTGAGACATCGAAATCTTTTATTTTGCTACATACACATGAGTTTCCCCATTCTGTCAAGTGAATCCATGGTGAAGTGTACAAGTCCAGTCTTGTTGTTGTTCACTCCTTGGAGACCTCCTCTGATGGAAGCGATAGATGACAGGCTTTGCAGGCGCCAGGACACACAGCCTTCTGCCTGTTGTGTTTCCACAGCTGTACGTGACAGAAGATGAAGATGCACGCATATGACAAGTATGTGCACGTTAACATCAAAGCAAGCGTTATAAATGACACACAAATAACTTTACGTTCAAATCTCACACAGTCCTTCTGAAACTGCTCCGACAAAAGAGATTGATGACAGGCATCGCAGAAGCCAGCGCACACAGTCTTCAGCATGGTGTTTGCCCACGGCCGCTCAAAACTTCTGTAAAGTAGTGAGTCACACGTGAGAGAAGATGAATACAAATGCATATGAGAAATACGTGCAAGGTGAAATGAAAACATACGTGAAATATGACATGCTAATAATTTCACCATGATGTCACACATCGCCAAAGACTCATTTCAATCCCCGTAGTGCAACAGCTTAGGAGCGGAGGCCGCAGCCACAACTCCGCGAACCACCGTGCCGCTTTTAAGTCGGCGAGTCCTAAGCGAGTGATGTCGTTCAGCTCGAGCGAGTGAACGCGAGACCAAACACGGCGCTGCACGCGGAGTGTCTGCCGCCAGCGAACTTCGAACAGGAGAGCGAGCCTACGCTTGGCCGCTGGCACGAAAAGAGCCGAGCTGGTTGGGAGCTACCGTCGAAGATATTCATGGTAATGCGGCCCTTTTCCACAAACTCGAGGGACTGCAGCACGCAAACGTGAGTCCGCCACCACGGCCAACAGACGGCGCCGAGCTGTTTCGACCGACTGACAGGAAAGCCAACTGTAATGGCGACCAATCTTCAGTGAGTTCCGACGCTAGCGAAAGCCCCGCCAGCCCGTGCTGGTGCACTTACAGCACAAAACATAGTACGACCAAGCTCTTTACGAGAACCCGCAACGAGTTTTAGACGGCTCCCACAACATTGACGAGGTCTTAGCCCAATATCGTCAGCCCGGAGCTCATCGCGGTGGTGAAGACAGGCGAGCCCTCTAGGAGGGAGCGTACGGGAGGCTGACGGTAATGGCGGCCGATTTCTAGGCGGTCGCAAAGCACAGGCGTACTGCAGACGCCGAAGCTGACTTTCGCAATGCATTTCGTGCGTGTGATATACAACACGTCCGAGCCCGTTGCCGGTAAGCGCGATCCGTATTGTACACGCGACTAGTAGAGTAGAATAAAGAATGATAACCTACGTGCCCCAGAATACAGCGCTGTTTTCTGCCCTGAGTCAGACTGAAGTATGTATCCGATAGGCCTGTTGTCTTCTCAGCCGCCATACTGGCCTTCCCAACTATTGCTGTCAGTTGTAGGTCATGACTATCTTGAAGCCAGAGCTATACGGCGCGGCGTGGTGACCTGTCGAGACTTGCTCCAGACTTCATGGGTGAAGCGAAACGCAAAAGCAGCAGCCCACGCTCATTCAAGCGTACACAGAAGGACCAAGTAGTAATTTTTAGATCGCCAAATTCAGGCGGCCGTGGTCGAGCACTCCGAGCGCGACGCAACACCAGCCGTCGCCGGCAAAATACGGGGAAAGACTAAGCCAGCAGAGGAGGAGAAGGGAGGAGAAGGAGGGCTGGTCACCTTGACAACGCTTTTCGCGGGGCTTGCGACCCCGGGTGGTCCATCGCTTTGGAGCGTGTTTGGAGACTAAGTGGTTTCGCGTGGCACGCTTCCATCTGTGGTTGTTCCTCAACGGTCTATCCGTTCATCGCGCGCGCTTATTGGGCTCCGTACTTCATTTCGGGTAATTTTATCTTAGAGTGTAGATTCCGGAGCTTTAGCATTTACCTACGGTATATGCTTCAACGGGAGCCATAATGTGCATAGGTCGCCCATTATGTTAAACGGCAGCGCAGTTAATCCACGCGTCGCCCGCACCGGAGATAAAGAAGGTTCCATGTCCCGGTGTGGGTGACATGCCGCAAGCTTATTTGTAGAACATGAATAACATTGTATTTGCATACCAAACCTGTATATGACTGTTGGTTCTCGACCATACAGTCAGCAGTGAAACCATTGCGTACAGAAGCAATTTCACGGCGATCAGCTGATCCCGGGACCCATGCATGGCGTGCAGAGTGACTGACACGCACAATAAACTACCAATACAGTGAACCAAAAAGAAAATGAAGTACATCGAAAGTGCATCAAGTGGACGAAAGGTGTAGAAGCTTATAAACGTGAAAAAACATTATTGAAATGGTACTTAAATAAACCGAAGGTGTAATCATTCAGTAAAGCCGTATATGATAAGGCTTTGACCAGCGTATGTTAGTCAAGTCACCTACATGAACTAATGAGACCTTTATTAAAAAAAGGACGACTCTTGGCCGCTGTAGGGGATGAGCTGGGAAAGACACAAGGGGCATAAAGGATGAGGAACAGCTTTGTGTCACGCCTTCGCACGGGTCAGGCGACCTCTTCTTCACTACTCTAAACAGGCCTTTTTAACTACCGTATATCACGAGAGTTTTCTGTGCTTCGTGGTCTCACATTAATAAATTTTGTACAGCGGTCATGTCAGCTTGCAGCAGATATTGAATGTGCCGTCTGCCTTGAGAGAATTCCGCACATGTCCTAATCAGGTTTTCTAAATCTGCTTGGCACAGTGTCCGAATATGTGTGCATCGCGTAGAAATATTGTTACTTCACGGTCGGTTAGGTTGCTGCCATTTGTCTTGTAGGTGCGGTGTGTATGCAGGGTTGGCCGTCACTTCGTAAAAAAATTCTTGTTGACCTGTGAACTCGCCTTTGTAATTTAGCATACATGCCGGTGTGGCTTCCAACAGTCTATTTTGCTGTTTGATTTTATTTTAGTTTGAATTTATTGCATCAGTGCTCTGCTAGGAGAGCCTGCTGTCCATATCCGAAAATAGAATAATGCGTAATCTAAGGTTGGCGTGGAACTGGGGTGTGGGTAATTGTATATGTGGTCAAACCCACGCGCTTTAGCGGCAACCGTATGAGGGGCTGTGTTTCCCCCATTTGTGCCAGTGTGCCCTGGTGTCAGTAGAATCACAACATTTGTTTCGATGTCTTTAAATCTCTTTATCTTTTTTTTAGTGTCTTCGGCCACAGCTTCTTCAGAGGTTGGCGCTGTCAGTTCAGTTACAGCCTCCTACGAATCTGTAAGGCTTCGATAGGGAACTATTTCGCTAGTGATGCCTTCGAAATTGAAGGGAACAGTATTTGCAGCCCCCATTAGAGCCAATAACTCTCGTACACAGTTGTACCCCCGGGACGCTGACAACAGTGAAAGCCATTGTGTTGTGGTGCAGACGTACATATCCAGTCCATGCTGGCTCTTTCGTCACTGATTGCAGCATGGGTGTAAATGTCTATGGTGTTCCGAGGTCTGCTCTGAGCCAATTTCTGCTCAAGTAGTCTTCTGGCTTTCACTTCTCGTCTGGCGATAGGACGTTGTTTCCTCAGAGTACCTATCGGCACTTCCCATGGTGGTATTGGTAACAGGTCCTCAGCCACTGGCATCGCGTGGATCCGGCTATCCCATGCCATAACCTGTTTTTTCTGTGCTGTTTTTTCTAATCAACATTTCAATCGAAATTGTGCTTCGTTTATGATGTTTTGTATTGGTGGTATAGGTACTAGATTGAGCAGTTCCTCGTTTTTAGTGTGCTTGGCAGTCCAGTGATCGTTCGGCGAGTTTCCCTGTACAAATGATGATTGATACGTGGGGTGTAACGTCCCCAAACCATCATATGAGTATGAGAGACGCCGTAGCGGATGGCTACGGAAATTTTGACCACCTGGGGTTCTTTAACGTGCGCCCAAATCTGAGCACAAGGGCGACAACGTTTCTGCCTCCATCAGAAATGCAGCCACCACAGCCGGGCATCAAACCCGCGACCTGCGGGTCAGCAGCCGAGTACCTTAGCCACTAGACCACCGCGTTGGAGCCTGTGCAAAATTTAAATGTCTCTGAGATCTTGATTGGAGAAATTACACAGGTGCCCCGTACAGAATCTGCCTGACTGCCACTGCTTTTAAAAGTATTTGGCATACACTCTGCCGTGTCCCGCATGACTGATTTGTTATGTGTCGTATCATGTGCAACATTGAATTCCAGTTGCATTTTATAGTGCAAATCCAACGTTGGTGGGTACTGCAGCTAGAAATTTGTGCGCCAAGAAGTCTAATTTGTCCATTTGAAGATGTTACGTGTGTTTCGCCGATGTGTAGTGTAGTACGTTTTCTTGAATTTGTTTGTCGTTTCCCATCTACGCTGAGTAATTCGGTCTTCTTTTGTGACAATTGTAGTCCGAGGTTATCTAAGGTACTGGAAACGCTTAGAATCTCTGTTGGAGTTCGGTTTGCATACTCCGCTCGCCGGGATTCTCCGCTGCTTTTGCGTCCATATTGTAATATATGTCCTCTGCGTATATAGAAAAACGTGCCCCACCGCGCTGGTCTAGTGGCTAAGGTACTCGGCTGCTGACCCGCTGGTCGCGGGATTGAATCCTGGCTGCAGCGGCTGCAATTCCGATGAAGGGGAAAATGTTGTAGGCCCGTGTGCTCAGATATGGGGGCACGTTAAATAACCCCAGGTGATCGAAATTTCCGGAGCCCTCCACTACGGCGTCTCTCATAATTATATGATGGTTTTGGGACGTTAAACCCCTGATCTCAATTATATAGTAAAACGTGCCATCTGTCAGTCAAGCCTTTCTGCCACTTGAGTCATGGCTAGTTTAAAAGCATAGGCCCGAGAACGGATCTCTGGGGTGAACCCCTTTCCAAGTAATAGGTACTTGGGCTCCATCCCAGTGCCATGCCTTCGATTTTGATAGGCCTGCTTTGGAGGAAGCTGCAAATTCAATTGTATGCCTTTTACTTAGGGTACCTTGCCTCCAACTCATCTAATATGACCTGTTGTTTCACATTATCGCAAGCCTTACGCATGTCAACTGCTAGAATGTAGTCTTGTAGCTGTTTGGGACACCGGCAGTTCATTACTCCACGGAGCAACCAGAGGCAGTCATGCGTACCCATGTTTGGTCGAAAACGCGCTTGAGTCACATACATTGAGAAGCTTACCGCAGAGGTCAATCACGCCATCACAGTTTTCTAACGCAAGTCGCAGTAGAAAAGCTCAAATGTTTATTTGCTATCGCGCAGTAATTGCACTGAAAAATTGTGCGATTGTTTTCAGCATGCTAAGAATCTTTCGTGCCCGTCCGAAAAGTAGAACAATTTGCAATTAAAAGAAACTTCACACACATAATTTTGATTGAAAAGTGGGGTTTATTGTCCCAAAATTACCATGTGATTACGAGATACGCCGTAGTAGAGGACTCCGGAAATTTCGACCAACTGGGGTTCTTTAACGTGCACCCAAATTTGAGCACACGGACCTACAGAATTTTCGCCTGCGTCGAAAATGCAGCCGCCGCCATCGGGATTTGATCCCGCGACCTGCGGGTCAGCAGTCGAGTACCTAAGCCACATGACCACCGTGGCGGGGCCTTAAGGTTGCCAACGAACTGGGTGTTTTTTGGCAGCATAACTTAGCTGATCAGTAAACATCACCAAAAAGCCATTGTACATAGGGTTGTGCTCCTAGTCACTCACATTTTTCATTGGCCATCATTTATAGCTGCCTGGCTTCCGCTCAGCTTGCTCGACGCGGCGATGTTGAACATTTGACATAAATTTCTAACACGTGGTTGCGCTCACCGGTTATTGACGCGTGTGGCACACGGAAGATCTGTGGGCATTTTTTTCTATAGATGTAGTGTTTAGTAGAATACTACTAGCTTTAATGGTCATTTTCCCAACCATGCTTCGTGGGAGCTGGAATGCAAAAGCGCCCCCTGTTTGTAGTTTCATGTACAGGGCGTATTCGCCGTATCTGAGCGGAAGAGAGCGCACCGAGGCACTCTAACCGTACCCGCGCGCTAATCTCGTGAGGGAGGTGGCATGCAAGTCCTGTGGTTTTACCTCAAAAAGTTTGCCTTGGAGATTTGAACCACATCACAGTACCTTGTCCGCCTGCCACGGTTGCGTTAAAAAAATACGGAGCTGCTAGCTCGAAGAGCCAAAGTTCGGGCTAGTCAGTTGCACACCGTCAAGATGCACCATGCTGCCAAAACAGAATGCAACAATTTCTACAAGTGATAGTCCGTGCTCATTCTTTGTACACTGAATTTTGGCTTGTCTTTCAGCAGTGCACTGCAAGTGTCCACGTGTGGCAGTTGTTCCCTAGCGCTCTTCACGTGTGTATTTTTTCTTTGGTCCTTTGTGCTTAGCTCGCGTGTGTGAGGTTTTCAGCAGCTTGCCTTTATTGGGGCCGAAGTTGCCTTAGTCTAACCTTGCCCTGCGTCAGGCGTAACCGGGAGAAGAGGCGAGAAAAAAAACTACGCTAGGCGTGCGCGGAAGGCGCAGCACAGTCACGGCAAAAGCTGGAAGAGCGGCCATTTAGCGCCTTTTTAAAACACTCATTGGTTAACTACTGCAAGCACACTTTTTGAAACCCACTAGGGCATTAATAATAAGCTTTTCGGAAGTAGGCTGGCGGTCACTATGCTATTTTTGTCCTTCTTGTGGGAAGCATGGTATCCACTAAACACTTGCAAGGAATTCCATGCCATTTGTTGTGCACTGGTTGACGACAATGAGGAAATATGGCTTCAGTCGGTATGCGCCACAGTTAATAGGGAAACAAGAACAAGCTTTTGTGATGCGTTGGAGCACTAGACGGCCTACTCGTTACGCTATTCACAATGTGCGATGACTGGTTGTTATTTCACTGTTTTAAAACGCTTTCAAATTCGTAAAAACAGGATTGCTTTCCCTACATCAAGCCTGCCTAAGGCACGTTTGCTAAGAAGTCAAATCACCAGCGTAGCCCAGTAATTTTTTTCCTTCGTTCATTGAGCTTCCACTCGTGTCACAAAAGCTTTCAGTGATTCCCAATAACAAGGTGACACTCTCTCTATCAACACAAAAAGGCAATATCGCCGGCGTATGCCAAAACACGCACTTCATATGACTGCAACCTGAAACAATCAATACATGCGTAGTAAAACATTTTCTGACACAGTGGTTTCTAAACTCAGTGAAAAGCAAAGAGTAAAGGACATCCCTGGTGCACGGAAGAAAGTACTTGTATGCGCTGTGAGAATTCTCCATTTACAAATAAATTTTTGGTAGAACCTTTTTATGCCAATGTTGTACTTTTACATATGATCAAACGAAGACCAACGTATTCAGCTAGCTTAATGAGTATATTGTGTAGAACCATGTTGAAAGCCTCGGCTAGATCAATTGGTAACATGGCTACTTTCAGACGTGCAGCTTCACAATACACGAAAGTGCTCCTGGTGACATGAATATTCGTTTGTATACTCCTGCGCTTGAAGCCACAAGTCTGATGCGGCCCTGTCAACTTGTATATAACTCCTTGTAACCTCCTAGCCAGAACTTTCATACACACCTTATAATTTAGGTTTCTTTGCTTGATTCGCCTGTATCCTGTCACTTTGCGTAAAACATGCTCTCTCCCTTTAAGAAACAGCACAGTATGCGCACGTGTAAAGGATGGAGGCAGAGTTACTCGATCTAAAGACTCTGAAAAACTACATGCGATGCTGCGGCAATATCCTCCTTGAATGCCTTGTAACAGGCGGCATTAGTGCCATCTGGACCGGGTGATTATACCATGCCAAGACAATCGATAGCCTTCTTGATTTCCCCTGTACTGATAGAGAATCGCAATAAACATGTGTCCTAAGCTTTAAGTGTCGGAATTTTTATCAAGTACTCATCTACGAAACCCGCCTCCTTTGGCTGACGATAAGCAAACAATTCTTTATAGGAGCTTTCATGGGCTTCAATAATATCTTTATGTTCTCTCAATATTTTACCATCCAATTCTATCTGTAGTACATCGTGAGCTCGATCCTATGCCTTTTCATCTGACAAGGTTCGCTTTGTCGGGGCCACACCCACGAGGTATCTCTCAGCCTTTGCACGTATAGTTGCACCTTTATATGTATCCTCTTCAAGATATTCACTTTTGTTATTGACAACCTGCAGTGGATGTGTGAATAAGCCCGGGTTTTCTGCTTTAATTTTCACCAAATCGTCCAGCTTCACCCGGAGCTCGATTGATATGTGGGGTTTAACGTCCAAAAACCACTATATGATTATGAGAGACGCCGTAGTGGAGGGCTCCGGAAATTTAGACCACCTGGGGTTCTTTAACGTGCACCCAAATCTGAGCACTCGGGCCTACAACATTTCCGCCTCAATCGGAAATGCAGCCGCCGCAGCCGGGATTCGAACCCGCGCCCTGCGGGTCAGCAGCCGAGTACCTTAGCCACTAGACCACCGCGGCGGGGCCACCCGGAGCTCGCGTTCCTGTTTTGGAGCATTCTACTGCATGTGACAAACACACTCTATTGCCATCATTTTTATCCTTTGCTTATTTAACTGCCATCCCTCCGTCGCACTCCTTCCCGCGTTCTTCAAAAAATCCTCGATTTCCTTCTTTGTCTTATCAACAAACCATTCCTGCGTAATGATCTTACTAATCAGTTTTCATGTTTCCCATACAACGGTTTTTACAGCACTTTCGACCCATATCCAACGAGACTAAGGAATGATCACTGAAGAAAACAGTGTAAGCGCCATGGCTCTGACATTAAGGTATTATGTCAGAAAAACATATGCTTGATTTAGTCATGCATGGCTAAAGCCTCGAAAATGTGTGAAGTGTTGGTGATTACCACCCTTTACAAACAAAACCACGTCATAGAAAAACTACCTATTAAGGCTATCTCTAAGCAAATCCACGCTTTTTTCACTCAGTTTAGAAGTATACGTACAATCTTCGTGGGCTAGAACACAAGTGAAGTCGCTCCACAGAATCATACATTTCTGACATTCAATGTACGCTTGCATTTCACGGAAAAAGAAACAACTGACTCAAATTTGTAGGTGCGTGTACACAGATAACTCTAAATTTAGGGTCCCCGTAACAAAAGTCACACAGAATGAAACGCCCTTGTAAGCAACTTGTGACATCTTCCACTACACAACCAAGAGAATTCTTGACAAAATAACACATCCGGCTGATGCTCCCACAGCATGGCTCCCACACGCATTGTACCGCAATGAAAATGCTCATACCAAGCTATCAGTCGTGTCTTCAGTACTAACTTTAGTCTCCTGGACCAAAAGCAAGTGAAGGTCTTTTTCTTGCATCAAGCGTTTCAACTGGTACCGTTTGCGACGGGCTCCTAGACCACGTACAATCAGCGTACCAATGCGTAAAGGCGCTGTCATTCTAGCCAATTTGATGACAAGGATGAAACTACAGTACTGCGCTTACCGTGTCTCCTGTACCGGGCAGTGGGAAAACCGGGGTTTTACGCGTCTTGATCCTGTCCTCGAACCGGCAACAATGACGCCTACAGGGTTTCGAGGGCATATTTTTTACGATTAGGACCAATGACGTGATGCTTCAGACGCTCCGGGCGTTTCAGGTTGCGTTCCGTGCATTCCACTCTGGTACGCTTGCCGCGTCCCGCGGTCGCTTTCGGTGTACGAATCTCGCCACTGGTACGGATGTCTTTTTCGATCGTTAACTAAATGTCCCGCTGGCCGCCTGTTGCGGCCATCTCCTCTGCTCCCTTCCTTGAGTACTTGCCGTCTTGCGCGTCGGCTGTCTCTTCTCCAGTTGCCTAAACCGTTGCGTGGCGTCCCATGGCGTAGCTTTCAAAGGGCCAACTTCTCCGCCTCCTCGGCATCCATTAGATTTTCTTGGGCGTCGTCTGTTGGCAGCGCACTCTTCGTAACTCTGACCTAAATACTGACACAATCTTGACTTTCATGTCCAAACGCTCCGCATACACCCCAGTGGGGAGTCTGGCAGTTTCATCACATATGTCTTTGCATGTGACACCTTAGGCAAAGCAGTGCCCGACACAGACCACAAGAACGACAGTGCCCTCTCCAAACTTTAAAAGGTGTGGCATGTCTTCTAGCACCACGCCTTCCTCCAGTTTCAGTCGCACCACCCTCAATGTGGATGTCGCGTATTCAAAGCCCGCGACGGTCCAGTTGTGATCCAAAACTTCCATGACTTCACAAAAGTCACTCAGCGCTGCTCGAATACTCTCATTTGAAAAGACAAAGTCATCGCAGTGAATTTTCACGGTGACATAGAGTTGGATAGGGTTGATGACAGCCCAGAAGCCACCCTTGGCTTGCATTCCACCAGTTTTAAGTAAGGCATCTTCGTCAGCCTTGATTTCCACATTCACCAGCCAGATTTGTTTCATATAGAAGGTTCCGATGCCAGTGATTGGCTTGATGAGTACCACTTATTCTTATGGGGCCCAAAAGCCTTCCAACCAGTATTGTCTTTTTTTTCAAGTCACCGTGCAGAAACACTCACTGTTCCTTACTGCCACCTGAAGCCCATATAGGTAGCGAAAGCCCGTATTCGGATGGTGCAGTAGGAAACATTATACCGCAGCCAACAGCGGCCATCGAAGCAACTCACACAAAGCGAGCAATCACACGTCCGTCTCCCACGGAAGCCGAAAGCATTGGTTTATGGCATGGCAATTGAAACCTTACTTCCAGTTCCTTTGGAAATATTCAGTGGCTCACGACACGTAGTCGTTACCTAGGAGTACCATTGAACAGGTATCAAGACAGTGTTGTGATTCTTTTTTTCCAATTTCGCTCAATGTGGTTACAGAAAATGGTGGCGGTGGTGGCAGCGGACAACTGCGCATGACCCAAGTTGTGATCTCATAACAACTAGCACTGTAAAAAAGGCAGTATCTCCCAAATAGTATATTACACAGTACCGTCTCATAGAATATATATGAAGTGCAGTTACGTGATAATATTCTAGATGGCACTGTACCACTACTCTCCAATTGGCTGCTGCGCGGGTCGTGCCAGAGTGCGCGAGGAAGGAGTGCCTCTTTTGGTATCCTGAATCGTGGTCACCTGTGGCGGGTTGTTGCTTAGCATTGGACGAAGCAGAGCAGCGGGGTGCGGACCACCGTGGTGGCTCCTGCTTGTCGTCAGACAGACAAAAAAGAGACAGATGCACGGACACACGGACGAACGCATAGACGCATGCACAGACGGAAGGACACACAGTCGGATGGGCGCACACCCAGAAAAACGGACGGACAGCCAACAAACACACAGCAAACAGACAGACACGGAGAGACAGACAGACAGATGAATGGATAAACAGACAAATACACAGACAGCAGACGAACGGACGCTTCACCCCATTCATCAACATTCACTTCGCGAATATGCTGTGTTTTTTATGTGGCAATCCAGTAAGTTGCTACCACATTGACTTTTCCACCTTTACGGCGAAACTGTGACTTCTTCTTTGGGTTTAGTCTTGGTGGAAATTTTATGGTTCTTCTTGATTTTTTATCCCACGGCGTCATCAGAATCGTGCTGTTTTTTATAACGTCCGAAGTGATAGCATGTCATGCATGTCGTGTGTCTTGACCATGGTTTACAGCACAGGCCTGGGCCCACAAATGTGCCTGAATAAGAGATGAAAGGCACTGACAGATCTATCTTGCATAGAGGCGCTTGCAATATATTCACCCCGGGTTCCTGTAAGTGATCGGTTGTTAATCAAGCAGACAGGAAGTGTGTTCAATGAGCTTCAAACAACGCCATAGATTGGGGGGGTCACTAGAGCAGCAACCGTGAAATATCATTACATGGGCGCAGTCATAATCACTGGTGCACTCCATGTCTTGACAGGCATTATAGACAGCTGGTATACTCTTCTGCGTGGCGCGTTCCCAATGTGAAGAGACTGCAAAAAGTGCTTCGCTTCCTGGAAGGGCCGTTTTATCTTTCACGATAACTTTGCAGACTTGCGTGACAGAAGTGAGGAAATCGTTAGCCGCTTTCCTTCCTTCTTACAGTAGTGAAACTTTGCTATCGCATTCATTGCTTCACCCTTCCATTGCAGCAGACAGGTTTTTTTTTTTCAATTTTAGTTGAGAGTTGTGGGGTTACACAGATTTTCATAGCACATACTTCTGCAAGGTGGCTTCCCGCTCACAGAGTCAATCTTCAGGCAGGTATTATTGGTCAATTGTGCACAAATTCAAGGCCAAGTTGGAAGACGTTATCATGCAACACTGGTAGTTATGAGTTCATCTCTCCGACCAGTTCAGTTGGAAATTGTTTACGCTACCCGTGGATGTAGCAACCATTGTAAATAGTAACCGTGTACGTAGTAACGAAGAAAATATCCCGTCTTGACAAAATTTTTAAATTTACGTTGTGATCAAGCAGGTCCCAGCCAAGCCACGCCATCAAGTGCAGGTGCACCCGGAAAGAGCTCCGCAGGCTCTGAAAAGCGAGCCCTGCAGCTGTGAAACTTATACGGCAGGAGCAAAGAGTAATCCAAACGCCATATATTGCGAACTTGGAAGCGTGTTGTTGTTTTTGAAAAAAAGATAATACAACCTAAAAAAGACTCAGTTATGATTCACTAATTACAGGAAGGAAACATCAACAACGAGCGCAGTTTGTTAGAACACACAATTATTTCTCGTTGCTTTTTCCCCGAAATCACTATGGCATCGCTTGTCGGCGTCAACAACAGCAACAGAATATAGCTAGTGCCTCACGTGAAGCATCTGTGCAGTCATGCATGTGTAGATGGTTCCATTACGTAATTTCCCACTTCTTCCAGGCTATACGTCAACTGCGTAACGTGCAGATGCGTTCAAGATGCTCAATTATACGAATATTCAATGCCCAATTTATTTAAACAAATAAAAACGCACAATGCGCAATGACAATTATTTACCCAAAGAGACACGTGCAGAGCTTGGCAGGTACATGCCTCACGTGACAGAGGCGTAGTTTTCAATATTATTGTACACCGTGTGAGCCGTGTAATAGTAGAATGCCATGAAAGCTCCCACTCAATATACATCGCACAATATACGAAAATCCCTTTTGTGGTGTTTCTAAGATGTTTAACTTCTTGCTTGTAAGGAATATGTTCCGAAAACTCACACATCACCCGCAGGAATGAACAACATTCGTGTACTAAATAAAAAACGTCAAAGCTCAGTGAATGTCAGACTTTTGAAAGCATTCATGCAACTGCGAAGCTGTTGATAGTCTAACCGCTCCCGATTTCTTGTTATTCTGGGGGAGAAACCTGCCCAGATTGCTAAGATAATACGTATGTTGTTTTTGTCTGTTGGCAAACCGCTAACGATATGTCTGTTGACACACCGCCAATCGACTGAGAAATTCAAGCTCGTTTCTGATAAGTTAATTCTTGCTAAGAAGCACTACGTGTTTGATTCCTCTGTATACAAAGTGACAGTGCTCCCAGATCACCGTCTTTGTGAGACAAACAAATGACGTGAAAAAAAAAAAACATCCCAGTATTTTCTTACTATTCATAGTATCAAACTTTCAAAGTCTTCTAAACAAACAAGATCACCGGCACACTTTCATTGAATGCTGCTCCGCGGATGTAGTCCTAGGTACCGAGACTTCTTGGCCTACTGCTGACATAGCTGACAGTGAGATATCGCTATCTAAACGATTTTCTTTATTTAGAAAAATAGATATACATTACGTGGTGGTGGTGTCATTATTGCTGTTGATAAGAATTTCAGGGCGCATAATATAGGCACTTTATAAAGGCACTTTATTATAGACAGGGCATTTCAACTATCCCGTAATAGACTGGCAGCGATGCGAACCCATCAATGGCACAAAAAAGCATGAATGCTGGCAGTTCCTTGATGTTCTATTTTGTTTCGTTTAAGCCAGATGGTGACATGTCCCACTCGTGGTATTTAACTGTTAAGTCTTGTGCTGACTACAGACCCACAAAGCATGGTATTGCGAGTCCTTGACTGCATAAGTCACCACAATATTATCCATTCGAGTACACCATAAATTGTAAAAAACACGCAAAACAAAGAAAACAATATACGACTACAATAGAGCCACTGCACATGGGTTAAATAGTGACCTAAAATCATTTTCTAGGCAGTTTTTTATGACATTTCATGACCTTGATACAATTGAAAACTGGCGAATCCTTGAAAATGCGTTACATTAACTTAACGAAAAACATATCCCAAAGATCTCCATCGTGTCTTCAAGCAGAAATATGTGATTTACAAAACAAGTAAAACGCTCTATAAATAAGAAAAACAAATGAATGTACCTAAAGACAAAACGTTCGAATGCGACCAACGACTGGGAATGCTATTGTGAGCAGTCAAGAGTGTGCAAAGCGTAAATTGACGCAGCGAATGAGAAGTTTGAAAGCTACGACTTATCACAACTTAAAAAAAAATCAACTCTAAAACTTTTGCGAAGTAGTGAATCCGAAATCATACTCCATTCGTTGTGTCAATAACGAAGGAGGCTGAGCCACTTTTGCAGTCCGAAGTCGCAGACGAGCTAAACAACCATTTTTGTACGGTGCTTACATCAGAAGAAACAATGCCGCCAAATCTCGAGTTCTTGAAAATAAACGCTGCAAGCCTGACCTAATAATCCCTAGGGAGGGTGTAGAAGTTGCTAGATGTCGCATTCCAGTTAGTTCAGCTCCTTGACCAGATAAAATCTGCGCAAAAATTTTGAAACTAACAAAAGCAGCTATATCACCTATCTTAGTTGCCTTTTTTAGCAATCAGGCGATACAAGATGCGTTCTTGACACGTGGAAAACTGTGCGCGTGGTTCCTATCTTTAAATCCGGCTATTGATCTTTAGTATCTAACTACAGGCCCATCTGACTAACGAGCGTATGCTGTAAATTGCTAGAGCACATCATATTATCCACACTCAAGGCATTTCTTTCGGAATAAAATTTATTTCCCAACAATCAGCATGATTTCCTTCGCAGTCAATCATGTGGAAGTCAACTGTTTGAATTCATAATGGACTTAGATGAAGTCATTCAAGCTGGTTTTGAAATGAACGCTGTATTTATTGATTTTGCAAAAGCATTTCACAAGGTTCCACACATCCACCTAATACTGAAGTTAATGAATCCGAACATGAACAGCAAAATCATTGCATCGATAACTAATTTTCTCACTAACCGCAGCCAATCAGTTTATGTCAATAAACATACATCTTCACTTTCACGTGTAAAGTCTGGCGTTCCGCAGGAATCGGTCATCAGACCAACTTTGTTTCTCATATACATAAACGACCTTGGACATGGTTTATCATCTACAATCAGATTATTTGCAGATGACTTCATCCGTTACAGGAACATTGACAGCACCAAACTTTACGAATCGTTACTGTCCGATCAAATTAAACTCGCCCTTTGCTGTCACAAAGGCAAATGCAAATCAACACTTCCAAAACTGAGGCTATGATATGTACAAGAGCACATAAAACAGAACTGAACCAAAAGAAAGTTCAAGACGTCTCCATTGAAAAAGTATCCATGTTTAAATACCTTGGAATTCATTTATCATCTGATCTAGTATGGAACGAGCACATAGATATGATAACTAGTGAGGCATCAAAAACACTTGTATTTATTAAAAGAAACCTCTACTTGCCGAACTCTACCAATAGAAAGCTAGCGTAAATTACATTTGTCCATTCAAAGATTGAATATGCATCCAGCACCTGGAACCCACTTCAAACATATCTCGTTGATCAACTTGAATCAATACAAAATAGAGCTGCAAGATTTATCATTAAGCAGTATTTCCGAGACTACAGCATCACAGATGTTAAGCACTCACTTGCATTACCACCTCTTGAAAAACGCAGACTGTCGTCACTGTTGTCACAGTTTCATACCGTTTAATATAGTAAATCCTGCTTTCGTGAAGGCCATATAAACACACCTTTTAATATTTTCAAACGTGTTGATCACGAATTCAAAAAACAGCCTTTCTTTTCACGTACAAACATTTATCAGCAATCACCATTACTTCGAGCCATACATCACTGAAACACACTACCGGGGGACATCGCTTCAATCATTGATAATGCCACTTAGGTAAATGAATTGAATATTTTTTTCGACGTGTGACTAATCTGCTTATGCGTGTTTTATGTATGTATTTATGTGCATTTTCTTTCCTTGTTATTGTATTTTCGTGGCAATTCTTGTTTATTTATTTATAGTTTTTCGCAATATAGCCGTGCCCTTTTTATTGAGTTTTCATTCATGTCTCCATTTTTTCCCCTTTTGAATCTTTGCCTGTAGAACTGTGATTTACTTTGTTTACGTTTTTCAACATATAATACTATTGTTTGGATTTACAAATTTATTCTAAAACTAAAGCCCTGATGTACTGCCCGAATGGGCCTTAAGGCACACATGAATAAAAAATTGCGGAATATATCGTATTGAAATTTAATTCAATTTTTGCACTATCAGAATTGTGCGTGAGGGAGCTATCACGACCAAGTGCAATTCAATCAGCTTGTCTTTATAGAGCGGGTGGAGAGAAAGTATTTTGCAATGTTGGATCTTGAATGCTCCCCTCCCCCCCCAAAAAGTGACGGCAATTCAGATGGAATGACAAGCTGTGTATGTCGAGCATGAAAACCAGCTTTTAAACTTTTTAGCCACTGTAACTATTGCGGGGTAGCTACTTGCTATAGTATCACAACGATTGCTTGAGCCATCCGGGCAAAAATATGTACACTTTATCTGTCATATTTTCTCTCACATTTACTAAGCCTTGGTGTCCAATAGTTCCATTTTTGTTGTATACTGGTAGGGTGCTCAAAACACAATTTAATGCTATTGGGGTTGCGTTGCATGCCTAGCATTTCCTCTCAAGAAAAGAGAGAGAGTTAACTGCAATAAAAGGGTGAAGGAACCTTGGCACCTATTACTGGGGCAGGCCCGGTGACTCCGCCCATGAAGAGACTAGGAGTCGGAGTTTGGCAGCCACCTTTTCCGCCTTCTAAACGGCCTGGTGCTGAAGGGCCTTGTCAGAACGCCTGAGATGGTTGATCCAGTCGTCCTCGGGGGCAAGAGACCTGAACCAGGCGTTTAGCGTGGGACACCACCACAGCATGTGATATAAGTCACCCTTAGGGTGCTGACTTATAGGACATTCTTGCCTTTTATAGGAGTTATTTGCTGCAGATTGTGGTGTACACGTATCCCGAAGGAGTACGGCCACCAGCGTGGGTCCGGTCTTAGCGAGCCGCAGGGCACGCGTTAACCGTCGCCGTGGCGGGAAACACGATACTGCTCAAGTCACAACACTTTATTGTGGCAACACCAAACGCAGTACAGCCCGTTGCAAAAATGCGCGACGGAAAAGCAAGTAGGCTTATCCACGCCACGGGCACAAAGTACTACACAGGGTGCCACGAGCACGTCTCCACGGTAAAGGTGATCCACGGAGACACCGGAACAAAGGCCCGGTTGCTCGAGCGAGGGCAAAGGCGCTCGCGTTGGCTTCGAAGGGAGACGGGTCGGCGTAGCTAGGCCACGCACTAGGACACCGTACCGCCCTTCGGCCGTGAGTACGCAGTGGGGCAACAAAAGGTGAGCATTCGCCTCGGGCGCGGGGCGCCGTCAGCGAAGTCCGACGAGCCCCCGAGCGACGGGAGACGACGGACGGAGAAGATCGCGTGGCTCACCGTTTGCTGTCCCGGAGAGTACTGCCTTCCCCTGACCCAGCGCGCGAAAACCTCTCGAGAGGCTCCCCGCGCGGCGCCACAGTCAACATCCGCTACCGGGTGAGGGAGTTAAACATCACTCCTTCCTTCCCAGCGCGGCAGACAGCAAAGGAGGGCAGACATGTTGGGACATGAGAACGGCAGAAAAGGCGGCAAAGCCCGCGCAAAGGCATTGGGCTAGCCTCAATTCCCACATCCCCCTCTCCTAAATTTGCCCTTTACCGGTCTGCAAAAGGCAGCCGGACGTCACCCATGCAGTTAAAATGACACTGCTATGAGCGATAGCTAACCTCAGTCCAGGCCTGCTACTGCTGCTAAAAAATTGACTGCAAAAGAGAAACAAAAACATAAATAACAAAATAAACACATGACACTACAAACATAACTGCGGAAGGGAGTACAGAAACGTGGCACTAGTGTTCGTGGTGCTGAAGTGGGATAGCGTCCACTGCGCGGAGGGGCGGAAAGGCGTGACAGTGTCCGCTGGTTGCGATGCCCGAGTGCGAGGTCAGAGGTACGGGAGGGGGCTCACTAGTGGCTAATTGTTGCTGCTCTTGATCAGCCGCGAGTCCGATGAAAGCCACTTCGGTTGTTCGGAGGCCCCGCATTTCTGGCTCGATGACGGAGCTGGAAAGTTGCGGGAAGCCGGGCCTCTCCAGTGGTCAGGGAGGCCGAACCAAAATTGGCTGCGAGGCGCCCTGGCATTGGCCGGCAGCATACAGCTGCTTTCAGCTGGCCTCGCGCAGGAGCCAAGGTGGGAAAGGCAGCGGGGCTTCTTCGGCGACGGCCGAGAGCAGAGCACAGCCAGACGGTCTGACGTCAGTGGGTCAATGACCCCCCAGCACCTCCAGTGTCCGCGTCGATGGAGGGCAGCCATGACGCACTCTACGCGGGCTCGCACTGAAGCGTCACGCACTTACACACGCACGCACACACACCGCCGACGGCTGCGCGAGCGTAGGCGCAAAGCGTCCTTCGTCTCTCTCCCCCGGCAAGCACCGACACTCAAGGTCACACACAGCTCCCTTTGCGGTAGACGAAACGGACACGAAAAAAAGTAAACACAGAACAAACTGACACTAAACATCTGGCAAAAAACATAAAATACAAATAACACTTAATATTAGACAAAAGAAACATAAAATACACACGGACACTTAAAGAAAACTGGCAGCAGACAGGGCGGGGTTAACTTCTTTACGAGAAAAGGCCGTAAAGAAGCCAACCTATACTGAGGCTAGACAGTAAAACTGAGGGCCTTCGGTGGCGGAGAAGTCCGCCGTCCGGCGCGAAATCACAAAGGTGACCGCTTCCTCAGATTATACCGGTGCGGGGTCCGAATGCGGTCCGCCGCCCCGGGTGTGCCTCCTTGCTGGTGCGAAGTGCCGCAGGGCTCTGGCGCGAGCTCGTCAGACCGTGATACAAAGGGTTTCAGGTCTGCGATATGGGCACGGCTGAGTTTTCCCGTATGGGGATCTTTCAGCAAGTACGCGAGTGGAGTGAAAGCTTTATCCACTCGGTACGGACCAAGCCACTTAGGAGCGAGCGAGGTTGAGAACCCTTACTGGCATCGCTAAGGGCGTGGTTGCGCTTCAGGACAAGATCGCCCACCTCAAAAATCTAGGTCGCGATGCTTGCGATCATATTGGGCCTTCTGCTGAGCCCTGGCCGACGCGAAACTTTGCCTTGCTTTGCAGAAAGCTCGACAAAGCCTGACCCGATGTGCCGACGCGTAGGCAGAGCAGTCTGCCGGCGCCTCCTTGTCCTCGAGCTGGCATTGAGTGACGCTGGTCACCGGATTTGCCAACTCCCTTCCAAAATTTAGGAAGGTGGGCGAGAAACCAGTTGAGCGACTCTCGGATGTTCGAATAGCGAACGCGAGCTCACTCAAATGGACTGCCCAGTCCCTTTGACTTTCGGCAAAGGCCGCCAACATCGGTTTGAGCGTACGATTGACGCGCTCCGTCAAATTGGACTGGGGATGGTAGGGTGAAGTGGTGCAGTGATCAATTCCGAGGGAACGGCACGTGACACCAAACACCCGAGCGGTGAAATACGAAGCATTGTCAGTGATGAGCCTTTCCGGGAAGCCGAACCGGCAAAACACTTCCTGCAGCTTCTCAAGCACCGCTCGCGCTGTCACCTTTCGAAGTGGGAAAAGTTCCACCCATTTCGAAAAGTGATCAACGACTACCATCAGGTGAATGAACCCCTGCTTACTTCTGGGAAATGGTCCCACTAGATCGCAGGTGGCCACTTACCACGGACGCTCACTGACAATCAGTTTAATCAGACCGGGTGGTATGCCAGCCCTTGATTTCACCGTTTGACAGACGCGGCAAGAACGGCAATAGCGATAAATGTCTCGCTTCATGCCGGGCCAAGTCACAACGCGGCTCAGTTTTGCAAAAACTTTTGAGCCATTCAGGTGACCAGCCATGGGTTCGTCGTGAGAGGATCGCAACAGTGCGGCTCTCAGACTTTTGGGCATAACCACCTTAAACGGGTCTATGGACTCGTCGTTATTGGCTATATACTTCAGCAGGAGCCCGCCATGGTCCAGCAAATATGAATCCGCCGGGGACTCAGCGACACACGCTGGTTCGAGCCCCCTATTCGCGCCCGCTGCAGAGCAAGCAGCGTCACGGCGCTCCGTCTCATCGAGACAGTCGTTATCGGCGCCCGCTGCAGGACAAGCAGCGTCACGGCGCTCCATCTCTCTGAGCCCCTCGCATATTTCGCGACAAAACGGGTCCCTTTGCTGGGCCTTCAGAAGCTCTTCTCTGCTGAAAGCGATGCCCATTCTCTCAAAATGGGGGAGTCTGGTATCGCGCCCACTCAGGACCGCAGCAACAACCGCCTGAGTCGGCGTTACGGGTTCGCTCTCGGCCTCGTGGCCTTCGGAAAGCTCCCCCGCTCGGCCGCTTCGCGGTGCGCCGCTTACCTGGTTAGCAGCCAAGGTTTGTCTGCATGGGGACTCACCCTTCACACCGAATGGCAGCGAAGCTGCTGTTTCGCCCCTGACGCTTGCAAGTGCTAAGGCACCGCTAGCGGCTGTCGCAGCGGGATCAAGGTACTCGGCCGACAGTGGGGCACGAGATAGCGCGTCAGCTACCACGTTGGTGCTCCCCTTTCGATACTGCACCGAAAAGTCATAGTGCTGTATCAGGAGAGCCCAGCGCGCCAGCCTGCTGGCAGGCTCACGGAGCCGCATCAGCCAGCTGAGCGCACTGTGATCCGTTTGCACTACGAATTGCGTCCCATCAAGATAGACGTCAAACTTCCGCAGTGCAAAAACGATGGCGGGGCACTCCTTTTTGGTCACAGAATAATTTTTCTCCGCAGAGACCAAGGAGCGGCTGGCAAAGGCCAACGGCTGCAACACGCCATCGTATTCCTGTATTCCTGTAGGAGGTAACTGTGCGCTTGAAGCATTCTAAGCGTTAATTGTTGCGCTTCATTTAGGGTTGAGTGATGTGAGAGAAATTCTTTTTAGATAACTTACAGTGCGAGCAAATCTCGTGATAGGAGAGGAGTTGCTCCAGGTGCATGTTGGGGTCCACGGCTGGTGAGGCTGCCCGCATCCCCGCGTGGCGCGTAAGATCTCGCGCGATGGTATACGGGCCAGCTTATTACCGTTCCGGACCCCTGGCTGATTGTTGAGACCTTCATGCCCGCGGAACCCTTGAAGGTACTTGTCTTCGTTTATTTCAGCGCATGCTAGAATGCTTAAGGCCGTCCGGCACAGGGTACCGTAGTTGTATGCCAGTGAAGTGGGTTTAGAGACCTTAAATGCTGTGTCGCGCTGAGGGAGGGCTAGAGTAAAGGCAATTGCCACTTGTTCGAATTCGCATGCGTGTATTGCATTTATAGTAAGAGCAATGCTGGCTGTCACGTCGGTGGCGACCGCCCCAAGCCGCAAAGTTTGGTTTGAGTACATATTTAGCGGCGTCTACAAAAGCCACGCGTGCTGCGCGTGGGGTGGCTGCTTTTATTAAGGTTTCAGTGCGTGCCCTTCTTTAAGTTTGTTTATGCACCAGGTGCATGTTTCTGGAAAAGGACAGTACGGAGATTTCAGCGTGAACGTGTTGCGGTAATGGTGTTGAATCGTTGATTTGAGTTGGGATAGAAAGATTTATGTGTGAGAGCGGTTCCTGGTTTATAGCGGTCGAGGGCAGGCGTATGAGCTGCGACACTCTTTGTGCTTATGTGATTTATTTGAACGTGTTTTTAACCCAAGGGCTAGCAGGTGCTGTTTGCTTGTCATCATAGGTACCAAATACTTGTTTTGTGCATTTTTGGGTGGGATTAGGTATTTAGTTTTGACGCCTTTGTTCCAAGGGTGGACACAGGCTACGTAGTGAACGTGACAAAGTTAGAACGCTTGAAAAATGCAGAGTAAGCTTCCTTTTGTAAGTCCCGCGTGTCTGCTGATGAGGAGTACAGGGCGAGGTGAACACTGCCTCAGCTTTTTTGTAAGATGTGCAATTTTTAGGTCGTTTTTGCCATTCTCCTGCAGGGTGACGCCTAGAATATGAACTGACGACACTATTGGGTTATTCAAACCGTCCGTTGTGGCTACATGTATGCTTGCTTCACCGTTGTTGAGGCTGTGTTGTGGTGCAGAAGCAGCAACTTGGGCTTAGATGCTGAGAGTCGGAGACCCGTGGGCGTTAAAAAAATTTCTGCTGTATTGACTGCTTGTTGAAGGCTTGCTTCGGTTTCTCCGTCGCTGCTTTCAGTGCTCGAAATGGTGATATCGTCAGCGCAGATTGCGTGTTGTACGCCTTCTATGTGTTCAAGCTTTTGCGAAAGTTGTCTGTGGGCTAAATTGAAAAGAAACGGTCAGAGCACCAACCCTTGCGGGGTGCCGCGCGGGCATAAGTTGAAGCTGTGTAAGATGTGTTCTCCAACTATAGGTGCGCCCATTCTGAGCCTCACAAAAGAGAAGACGCATCCGTAAGATCGGTGGCCTAAGTCTGCCTCTTGAATCTCGCTATAAGAACGCGCTTTACGGTATCGAAAGCTTTCGCTAAACCGAGAGTTAAAAGTACTTGAAGGTTTTTGCTCCTTGCTATAAAGAGCGTCTTCTGCAGCATGAGGAATACGTCCTGCGTGGCCATACCCGGCGTGAAACCAACCTAATTGAATTAGAAGAGGTGCATTCGTTCTGTGCGATTTGTGACTCAGCGGAGTATGACGTGCTCCATTACCTTACCCATACAGGACGTAAAAGAGATGGGTCGTATAGAGTCGAGCTGCAGGGGTTTGTTTGCTTTGGGAATGAAAATGACAGTCGCCTGCCCTCCATTTTGGCGGGACGCTCCCTTTCTCCCGAACCTCTTTCATGTGGGTGGCCAATATTTTAATGCCATTGTCAGCCAGGTTGCAAAGCAGCTTGTCGGTGACTCCGTCAGGACCCGGGGCTGACTCAACGTTGGGTTCTGCTATTACCCGGTGTACTTCAGCGTTGGTTATAGCCTCGTCAAATGGTTCATGTGTGGCCCCTGCGTAAGGTGGATAGTCTTCATGCGAGCTAGATTTCGTGCATAGATACCAGGCTGCATGCTGTTGCATATAAAATTTGTGCATCTGTAAGGTGCTGCCTTCGAGCTCCATGGAGAAGTCAATCGAAGGTTAATAGTTCCTCTGACTTAGTGGGCTTGTCGCCGAGTAGGTGCTTATGAAGGTCTCAATCGAGACCTATTCTCTTGCATGCATCGAGTGAATTGCACACCTCCTTCCACTTTTGACATTCTAGTATCTTACTGTACTCTTTTAATTGTCGGTTGAGCAGTGCAATGCGTTTTTGTAACATAAAATTAGGTTTTGCGTTCGCCATCGGTGTTGAAAATTTTTGTGAGCCTGCAGGAGATGTGGGAAGTGGCTGTCCATGTGGTCGATGTTGCGTGCTGCAGAAATACTTTTGGTAGCTTGTTCTACGTACCGTTGTAGTTGCGTGATGTTTTCAGTAGTTTGTTATACGTCCCGTTGTAGTCTCGTAAAGAGTTCAGTGAGAGAAGAGTGATGATTGGTGTGTCTTTTTGTATTTGCCTAAATAAGTCCCAGTCGTACTATATTGAAGTGTCTGGACGCAGGACTGGTTAAATTGAATGTAGTGGAGCAGATAAAGTGATCGCTACTTAGGGTAGCTCGCAGATTAACTAATGTGTGATCCCATATATCTTGTATACAATGTTCAGGTCAGGGGATGAGTCCTGTCCACTGAATTACCTCTATGTGTGAGAGTAGAGAGGTCGTTAAGTAACACGAGATTGTGTTGAGTTATGTGCATTTGTATGTACTGTCCTTTCTGTGTTGGGCGATTGTAACCCCAGTTTACGTCCCCGCAACGATTGGGAGATGTTGACTTGTTATTTGCGTCGCTTTAGTTATAAGGGCGGTGAATGTGTGTGTACTATGTCAGGGGAAACTGTACACGTTAGGAATAAATACACATTGCTCAATATGAGCGTTGCAGATGATTTCTGCCATCTGATGCTATATTTTGAGGTCTGGGCGTACTGCATGTGTAGTGTAGGCGTAAGGCTTAGCCAAACAGGTAGCTATACCTCGAAGTTTGTTCACACAGATGGCCTCGACCCTGTATCCGCGAAGCGCAAATCAATCAATACGCGTTTCCCGCAAGAGAACGACAGCCAGTCAGTAGAGGTTACAGGGCCAATGAATTTATGTAACATTTTTTTCGGTGTATGGAGGACTGCTAGTGTTTCATTGCCAATTGTGAATGATTGTGAGGTTGCGAAGTCCTCCTCTAACATCTTAGTCTTCACATCCACTGTTCTGGCCATGCGGCCAGCTCGTTAAGTTGGTTCTGCATGCTCTAGAGCTTAGTGTTGAAAGCGCTAAACTCGGCCAGAGTGTTTGCGTGGTATGTTCGACTATCGCGTATACGTTATCCGTAAACCGGTTAAACTCGGATTGCTCTTCGACCTGAGGCGTCGGGCATGTTCGTTTCTTAGTGGCGCTTGTCGAGACGGGATCACTGCTAACGCTATCCTCGGGTGATTCAGAGGTCCTAGTATTTATTTAGCTCTTCTTTAAGCAATTTCATTTATTTACCCTGCACCACATACACGCGTTTTGCAGTGGTAGTTCTGGGTAAAGTTGCTGTAGCATGTGTCGGCGACACTGCGTTGCGTGGGTCTCACCTTTACCTGCTACCTTGGCGCCCTAGGTAGGCTTGTCACGGTGAGCTAAGGTTTGTGAGTCTGGCAGAGGTCCTTGGAGTACAGTAGTCTTGGCTGGAACCAGGCTGGGTCCTGGGGAGCATGTTTGCTGTTGGGCTTGCTTTCGTTGGTGACGGCGCTGAAGACAGCGGCGCACCAGGTAAGGTTGCTGCTAACGAAGGCGGCATTCAAGGTCGCCCGTCAGGTGTGATTCGCCACAGAGCGCACACGCTGGTTGGTGGCATACGTGTGGGTTGTCCATTGGTAAGTGTCGGCATACGTGGCATTTATTGGCTGGAGGAGTGGGGCACGCGTCTTGACGGCGGCCCACTGGGCCACAGTTGCGGAAGGTGTCGATTTGACGCTTGTACAACTGGGAAGTCGTAGATGATATGGCCGCATTAAACGTAATTGGGCAGTTTCAGCCCGTTGAAGATGAGAATCACCGTTGCAGTGTTCTTGATGCGGCGCGCTCCCAGTAGGCTTGGGTTGCGTGGTTGCATTAGCATTCGGTTGAGTGTGGCGTCGTCAAAGTCAGTGATCACGCCACGAATCACACCTCTGTTCGTTTTTTTTTCATTTCACTTTATTGAGGTTGTTATGACTACATTTCAAGAAATTCACAACACTGATTAAACCCATAGCCATAAGCTAGTAGGGGGTCTAACGGGAAAAAGTATACAAGCAGAATACGATTTGTATACAAAAGAAACAGGAACATCAAAAAACGTTGATTTTTAAAAACGAACAAAAATGCAAGAAGATTTGATTAGAATTTAAGGTGAAGTAAATGCTCATAAATGTATAATGAACACATTGTTGCACTTTCTTATGCCGGCAGGTGAAAGTAGGCCGTGAAAAAGGTGTCTGTGGTCGGTGAAGTTGATCTCGGTTACTCTGCAGCACGCTGTTGCATTAGTAGTGCTGGGCGTGCTGAGAAATAATGTACTATTCTGTTATCGATGGCTGCTAGCTGAGCTGCCGTGGGTAGTGCGGCGTGAATCCTCTGCGGGACGCAGGCTTGCATGTTGAGGCCACCACCCGGTCGCACGTTGACTCCATTGTGACTGCGTGACATAACCAGCAGTCGGTTCACAACTGTGACCTGTCATAGAGTAGCATTTGTCTGGCTTTTGGGCCCCGTTGTGCTCCCAGCTGGTGGGCTGCGTGTGATTTCTCGCGATTCTTGCCGTCTCTTGAGAGCAGTGACCTACCCATTTGTTGCTTTGTAGTTTCATAGGGTTGACCGTCGTCCCCTTCTATGGCAATCTGCTGCAGCATCTCGCAGCTGGCGTCTCAACGCCGTAGGCGGGAAGGCTTGGCCTATTATAACCTCACGTAGGCTGAGTTCGCTGGTGCGGCAAAACAGCCTCCTATTTGATGAATGATGAGCCCAACTTCCAGAACCAGGTGTCCAATTGTTCAAGTAAACTTCGCGGACTATAATCCGTGCAGCTCAGGAAGAATTGAGGTCGTTGACCGGTCAAAATGGGCATTCGCAGCACAGCGCAAAGTGCGCGCGAACGCAGTCTCTGACGTGCTGAGCGTCTCTCTCCTGAAGATGAGAGGCGCATGCATCGCTTTCAATTTGTCCCTGTCATTTACCACACAGAAAGAGTGGCAATTATGGCTTGGTGGATGGACAAGGCGGTGGTGAAAACTTGTTTAATCATTTACAAAACATTTTCCGCAGATAAGCTCCGACTAGTCGGATATTCTCGGCTTGTGGCAGGGGGGGGGGAGCTTAGTTCAGAGTATAGTGAACTAGAAGATATTCTAGGTCACTATTGTCCAGAGCTCCGCTATCTGCAGCCGCTCTCTCAGATTTGACTGATCTTTCAGGTTCTCGCTATACAGCAGCTTCTCCCACCACTCCCCTGTTGGAGTTTCCTCTGGTTTTAAGGTTGTAATGGCCTGACATTTTCACATGACGTGGTACTGAGTTGCTTTACCTGAACACAATGAGCAGAGAGGAGAGCATGCCGAGAGATGCATTTTACTTAAGATGAGCAATTTTTGGTACGTGCCGGTTTAAATTTCTCTTCAACTGACCGCTTCCTCTTTATTTAGAATTCAGTGTGGTAGGTAATAAGCCTCCCTAAGCCCTCTGTAATGATTTGGGATGGCCGAATAGTCGCAAGGGACAATAAGGGGTTTCTCAAGGGCGGAGTGGGCAGGTGCTCGGCTTGAATACTTTCGTGCTACCCTATCTGCTGCCTGATTTCCCTCCAGTTCAAGCGCCCCGGAGTCCATATAATCCGATGCCGAATTCTGAGAGGGCGTATATTGGAATGCTCGCCAGTGTCTGTAGAGCTCATTATGAAGTTAAGGGCGGGTTCACTGATGCGCCCTAGTAGGTAATTGCGGCCAGTTGCTTGAGAGTCCATGAGAACTGTCAGCGACCATGGTTGTCCGTAGCCGAGGGCGAAAGCGAGTGCGATGGCAGTTTCTTCAGCCTCGGTGAGGATGTGGCACCACACTGAAGCGCTGGTACATTCTGTTAGTGTGTGGTCCACGACTGTAGCTGCTGCATTATTGTTTGCATGGCCGTAGTTTGCGGCGTCATCATAGTACGCAGTGTTCATGTGTGCATGAGTTCGTACGTGGGCTTCCACTCTGGCTTCCCGCTCAACCTGAAGTGGTCGGGGATCCATACAGCGGGGGATGAGAGCGACCTTATAAGTGGCACAAAGTTTATCTGGAATGAGCTTGTGACGAGCAGCGTCGTGAAACTGACCATTGTAGCCAAAGCGTAGGAGCAGGTCAAGGCCTGTAGCTGTGTGCGGGAGCCGCTGCAGTTTTGTGACGAGTTGTGCTTCTTAGGTGTTGTGTACACAAAATCCGATGAGCTTGCTTGAAGGAGTGTCCGGTGGTGGTTTCTGAGTGCAACGTTGCAGGCCTTTCGGAGAATTGATTCTGCTTGGTCCTGTTCGCTCTTGGTGAGGCATCGGTAGGGCAAACTGTATCTCACCCTACTGACCACGAGGCTTCGTATTAATTTCAAGGTGTTCTCCTCGCGCATACCACGGTGAAGAGTGGATACCCGAGATTTCATTCGGGCCCCATGTAGTGTAGTGGTGTGGAGGAGGGAAAGTGCGTGATTCACATGGCGGTTCGACAATATCTACATGCCTTATATTCATATAGTGGACTTTTCTGCAAATACTCTAAGCCGAAATAGACTAAAGTGGGGTATGACATTAATCCTTAAGGGGACTAAATGGGCCGCCATCGATTTTGAACCAATTTTGGACGAACTGCGGGAGCAACTGCAAGGATTCAACTGTTACCTCTTAGCACTTACTCCACTTAAGTTATATGTTGGTCTAAGTAGAATGCTCTAGTGGTACTAACAGTTAAACCTTCTGGACGTATGGTAAAAAATGGTGACCTTGCACTTGTACAGTATACTTTATGTTTATTCCAATTTATACAGTCATGAATAACGCAGTATATTGGTCATACAACACACACATATATATATATATATACATACGAACTATTATTTCAATAGTAAAACACTGAAAACACTTACCGCCCGTGCTACACTACAGAGAAAGAACTATCAGATATATATAGCAAAGTTATTCGACCTCCCATGTATAGTGCCAGTGGGCGACTTCTACTCTGCTTTAAAAAATGATAAAGATTGAATCCGTAACGTGAAAATGTATGTGGACTAAGTCGTAGCACTGAGGCACACCGATTTTTTACTATATATTTATCTATACTTCAACATTCGTCCTGTCAGAGAATACGAATTCTCTTGGCATTCGATCATGTCGGCTAAACCAACGTTCGCTGTGCTGGTGCACGAGTCCGTAAACAAAAACATAGCAGCGGTGCTCATGCAGGGAAGCTGGCGAAGCAGCCAGGTGCCCCGTCAACGCCACCCTGTCGGCTTGCCAACGGCGTCGCTAGGCTCACGACAAGTACGACTAAACTACCACCAGCGATCGCAACGTGCGGCTCGCGTGGAATATTCGTCATCGTTCCTTTATAGTCACAAATAAACAATAGGTAGGTGTCCGATGTTCACGGTGTCTTACAGAGTGATGTTGATATCTGCATACTTAGTGCGACGAAACCGTTCGCAGGAACGGTTCTTTTCTCGTGCTGGTAAGTCGCTCACTGTGCACCACCGGCAGTACAATTAGTCGTATCCGCGATCGCTTTCACGCTTGACGCTTGGCAATGATTGTCGCATGGAGAAAAAGAAATATGTTTATTTGAGCTTTAAAGGAGGAGATACTATTTTCTAAGACACTGTGTGCGACGTTTACTTCGCGTTTGCCAGCAATGCTCTCACACAGGCAGCAAGCTTCATACCGATCACGTACGAAGACTACTTTTTCTATATATCACTTTGAAGTTGTGGCCAGCGAGAGTGCAGGTAGACGAACGCCGACAAACAGCTTACTTTTATTAGCGTTGTCAATGTTCTTCGTAGTTCTAACTAATTCAGCTTAATAAAGCAAGTTATCCGCACTGCCCGTGTTCGCGGAGACTTTCACTTGGTTTCGGCCCACCCGTGCCAGCAAGGTGGAAACACTAGGGCGCTTCCTGTGTGCACTGACTGCGCGTCACACTTGCCTCTCATAACATCTTCTATTAGTTTCATAATGCTATGCTTTCACAGTGACGTGTATCTGATATAACTTGTTGTCATGATCACCGACCACACCGAGCATAGCAGTGCAGCATCGACATAAGGCAATCGTGGCGCAGTTACCCTCCCCGTTGGCTCCTTTATTGCCGGGCGTTTGCGCACGACACGCAAGGCCATGCATTTTGTCCCCATTCGGACAAACCTTTCGTCCATTGGTTTAACTACTGCAGTTAGTTCAACTCTGGCGAATTTCGGCTTAGAGTGAGGGATTCGTTAGCCAGCAAGGACGACATAGAGGCAGGAGTCTTCGTCGTTCTGCGCCGATTGTGGGAGCTTGTGTCAATAAATTCGTACAAGCGCAGATTTTTTTCTGTTGCACAGGCCAGGCCTCGTGCATGCGCGTATCGTTCGGCGCATGTGTTGCCTGCTGCAGGTTATATTCTTTTTTTCCAAAGGATCCTCTTGTGGCCCAGACGGTGATATCACCCGCGTACATTACTTGATGAATGCCATTGTTGCGGTGGAGTTCGTGTGCCAGGCCTACCATAGCTCCACAAATATTAGTGGGGAAATCACTTAACCTTGCGGGGTGCTTTTGTTCGGAACCCTGATAACATGTGATCGGATAGAGCCAAGACCGACCGTGGCTATGCGGTCTGACTGAAATGTCTGAACATAGTTGTAGACGCGCTGCCCACAATGAGCAGCCTCGAGGCTTTCAAGTATGGCCAGGTGGCTAACGTTATGAATAGCGCCCTTCATGTTTAAAGCCAAGATAATGCTCTCTCCTTGCTGTGGGGCCTTATAAATCACTTATTTATTGGAAGCAGTACATCCTGCGTTCAAAGTGCCTGGAACCCATACATTGAGTGCGAGAGAAGGTGAACGTCTTCGAGATAATATTGCAAGCTTTTGATAATGACGACTCGAAGAGTTTACCCAAGCAGGAATTGAAGGATATTGGTCGGATGTTTTTGATCTGAAGTTTTTTGCTCAACTTTTGTATCATTATGACCTCCACGTGCTTCCATTCAGGCAAAGGCGTGTCACATTGCCAATGGTCATTGAAAAACACCATGATTTCTTGTAGACACTGTAGTTGAGGTTTCTAATGAGTGAGTACGTGATTCCGTCTGCCCCAGAAGCTGTGTTATGGTTGTTGCTGCAAATGGCTGCATAAACTTTGTGCACCACTAGTGGTCGGTTGGCACGTCCACAATAAGTAGCCTGAGATGAGGGCAGGTGAAAATGACCAAAACATTCGCGCCCGACTAGATCCAGCAGCTCATCATGCGTACCCCCAAAGGCTCGTATGAACAGCATGACTGACTTATTCTCATTTTTCTTGCAAGTGGGGTGAATCAAAGCACGCAGAATGTGTCACGTGCGAGCCGTGCCCCGTGAGCTTCATAGAGAGTTGTTGAACTGGACCTAAATGAGTCACGCCAGTTTTATATTGTACAGCGCTGCCTGAGTGGTGAGTGCTGAAACGCTCAGTTTGATGCGTCGGTTATATTGTTTCGTCCTTCATTAGCGGAGTAGACTCCTTTGAGCTTTCCACAGATGTAGCAGATGGCATTCCACTTCTGGTTGTACAGATGTTTTGTTAATAGTGGCACTCCAACGCTCTCTAATTTCTTTAGGTTGGGCGCACTAGCCGCTGAGGCTTGTATACGTCTGCAAGTGGGTCTTCGCTCTCACGACCAAAGGCGTCCCAGTTTGTGAGGCATGCTCATCCAATGAACCGACGCAAGCGCTCTGTGTAACTTTCGCACGAAGAATAAAGTTCTTCGTGCAAATGAATGAAATAATTTTACCTTTGGAGGTCGATCACGCCACCACAGTTTTTTAACACAAGCCACAATAAAACAGCTGAAATGTTCACTGGCTATTGCGCAGTAATTGCAACAAAAAGTTGTGTGCTTGTTTTCAGCATGCTAAGGATCTTTTATCGCCTGGCCGAAAGGTAGAGTTATTTGTGTTTAGAGAAAAGTTAACACAATTAAAGGGGCGCTGGAAAACAAATGGAGCATGCGTTTTTCCCAAGGAGGATTAGGAAAAATTGCTGGAGTGGAAATTATAGCCTAGAAATGAGGTCGTGCCTCTGGCAACATGGCGGCGGCGGCGGCCATCTTACTAGGGGCATGATAAAGTATCACCGTTCAGCGAATAGACAAGGGAAGTTTATTGTACACTCAACTTGTACAAACACAAACGAAACATAGAAAATTACTGAGTAAAGACAGTGCATACATCTTACACATGAGCACCAAAATCCAATTGATCACTGGGTATCCAAATGTTAGAACTCAAAGAAAAATTGAAATGAATCAAGGTAATCACTTTTTTACAAGATAACAATTATGCATGCGTACTAGAGTGGGTGCATAGCTAGTACGGAACAACTGGAATATTCAGCTGTCTTTCTCTTACTTTGAAGGAACGTGCGTGCCATCGTCGAAGGAAAGCCTCTTCGCCGTGCGTTTCGCTTATTTCCATTTCGCTTATTTCCTGTGATGAAACATCTTCCACACTGCATCAACCTAATGATTCCCGATTCGTTTCAAGCCACTGGCAGCTCTGTAAATCTTAAGCGGAATTTCTGCTTGTAGTCCTTTGTAAGGATAGTGCAATTTAGTATACTGTTCCAGTACATTAGGAACCTGTTTCCAGGGTAGTTGCTGTTATCGAAGAGCTTCTGTGTTGTTTTGGCAGCCAGCGCTCTCGTGAATGTTAATATGTCTTGGAGACTCAAGCCTCCATGGTTTGTGGGAAGTTGTAAACATTTCCTTTGTACCTTTGCTGGGTTTTCTCGCAAGAGGAAGGTCCCCATCATAGAGGCGAGGCGTCCTGTAACATGGTGAGATAAAAGGACGATGTGTGTTACGTCAAACGCAAAAGTCCATGCCTGTGTCTTAATGATTGTTGCTTTTGCCGTTAGTGAGAGATTAAAATGAGTGGCTGCTGCTATGACATCGGAGGATCTCCTAAGCACGTCATCCCAGGTCCTTTTTAAGACATCTCCTTCTTCAAAGTAAACGCCTAACACCTTAACAGCTTGAACGTATTCTAAGTCTCCTAGCAATAGTTTTCGGAAGCCTCCAAGGCGCAACACCCTACATTTGGAGTTTACATCAGACAGATAGGAATACTCATCAAAAATGTCAAAGAATGTACTATAGCTAGACAATTCACGAAGAAATACTGAAATATTATTGGCGTAGGCAACAAGTTTGAAGGTTTCCTTGCCTGGCATCAGGAAACCCACTATGCGCTTGCAGTTTGCAACCTTTCTAATCAAAGGCTCTTGAGACAAAATGAATAATCCGGAGACAACAGACAGCCTTGGCTCACACCTTTTTGAATTGCAAAGCTTCTGGTCACTTCATTGTTGAAATAAAGACAGCTAGATAGATCCCGATAAAGAATTTCTACCAGTCGCACATACTGCTCTGGGAGGCCAAAGGTGCGCAAAATAGCGAAAAGATACCCGTGTTCATCTCTATCAAATGCTTTGGCCTGATCAAGAGAAATATATACTCCTGAGATTTGTTTTTCTTTGGCATATGCAAAGAGGTCTCTGATGTTTGTAAGAGGTACGAAGACGGAACGTCCTGGTAGTGCACATGACTGCAAGGGGGACACAATCTCTTCCAAGAAAGGCCGCAGACGCCGTGATAGCAGCGTGGCTATCATGGCGTATCACCTATAGTTTGTGCTTAGAGGAGTATTGGGCCTCCACGATTTAGAATCTGACGGCTGCATACCCGCTTTCAGCAATAGAATCACCCTTCCTATAAAAGTTTATACTCTCTCTCTCTAACACAGAAGGACTGTGGTTTTTAGCCATCACGGAACAAAATATTCACGAAATGGGTGATTGCATCCCCCAAGATATCAAAGAAACGCAGATGAAACCCCGTGAGTATTCCGTCTGGGCCTGGTGATGTTGGCGTATTCATTGATTTTAAGGGCGTACCATACTTTGCATTTTCTGCATATAATACTAAATCGTATTCTGAGCCTAGCGATGGTAAACCTTCGCAAAATGCTGAGAGTTTGGCACTAAACCCGTCGTCCTGTGCGCCATTGTCTGCAGAAAACAGTTTTGCAAAGTAGTCTTGGAAAACTTCTTGAACTTCATCCGGGTCATTAACAATGGTACCTTCCTCTTTCAGCGCCTCATCGACGATAGCGGTTTCTTTGCGCATATGTCAAGCTTTCGATTTCATCTGTCGATAAGTGCATTTCTCTTGAGAGCCTTGTAGCCTCATACCTCTGCTTTAAAAGATTTTGATATTTAATTTTTGTACTTCAAGATATTCGAGCATAACGAATGTAGTGAACCCACCTCCTTCTATATTTGAATGTGGCGGAGAATCTCACTCATCTTGGCCGTAAGGCGAGCGTGGCGTGCTTTTCCTGCCTTTTAAGCTATGAGGTGCCAGCGAGATTTTAAGTGGTTCCTTGTAGTCGGAGTTATGCAACCCACTTCTGCCAGTGACGCCGCCAGCTCAGTTTGAAGAATGGAAATGCTTTCGTCATCATGAACAATAGTTGGATACATTCTCCATGGTTTGTGGATTATCGTTGTTGTGCTCACGTTAAAGTGAGTAACGTAGCATGACCGCTGAGGTTCTGATGGTTTGGCGCAAGCAGGGCCACCTCACATGCTTTCAGGTTCGCTAAAATGTCGTTCGGCACATAAAATCTATCAATTCAGCGTTGGTGAACGCCACAAGCCCGGGTTGCGATGAATCCGACTCCATGTATAACCGCCCATCTGCCACATTGAGATATTGAACTAATTGCCACATGTAGTTCTCTGGCGTAAAAATTGTTGTCGCCTTGGCCGGGACCCCTGACGTCCCGTGTAGTATCGAGAGCGCAGTTGAAAGCTCCGACAAAGCACATATAATATCGTCTTGATCAAAAATCTTCTGACACTTTTATAGAACCCTTTCGTTTCTGACTTCGTTACGGAAGCATATACTTTGACAAATCTGACTCGTTTGCAGTTTAATACCACATCCACTGTTATGATGCGGCCTTCAGTGTCAACAAGACAATGAACACCCCTCCTCAGCGTTGCGTTCACGAAAACAACTCTTGCGTCACGTGCACGCACATGTGTAAGTGAGAAGAATGCCACTACATGAAACCTTTCCTGAAACTTTGTGACGTCAAGCTTAGCACGAAAGTTTGTCTCCTGCAAAAAGACCATGTCGACGTTATGCGCCCACACGAGGTCAAGTAATGCCTGCTGTTTCACCAGATTTCGAAGACCGCGAACATTGAACGACATAAAATAATGTGATGCCAGTAATAAAATAAAGGCGAAAAAGTTGCTCAAAAGGAAAGAAAGGTAAGAGTAAGGAGTGCGAAATGCTAAAAGTACATACCGTCATCCCTCACAGTTGGTGACGTTTGCCGTGGAGGTGATCCCACGCGTAGTTTCCTAAATATTCCCTGTTTAGCGGAGTCACTGCCACTGCTCCCACTGCCTGGCTTGGAACGGCGTTGGGCACTCGAAGGACTCAATGCACCTGCAGATCGTGTGGGTTTGGTAGAAACCTCGATGTCCGCTGGTTCGCTCCGCGTAGGTGGTCGGTTTGTTAGCTGCTTCATCGATGTCGAAGGCGTAGCGTTCATGTTCTGCAAGGTCGTCGACATTCCAAGGTAAGCGTTTGGTGTGCCCTCACAAGCGCCTGCCACTGCTGTGGCAAAGTAAATCAAAGCAGTGCTTTCTGTGATGCCTCTTGTAATAGGTACCTGGTCGTCCGGCATTTCGCGCTTCTCAGACGCAATTGCTGCGCTGCAGTTATGTCGAGTTTCGGTGCTGCCTGCTAGTGAAGAAAATTCACTGGATGTTCCCGCGGAACTTCCATTTGAGTGTTCAATTTGCGTCTGAGTGGGCTGTTCATGTGAAGTTGCCCCGTTGGGCGTACTGGTCGGCTTCATTCGAGAAGCGTGTTCCGAGTGTGCGTTTATCAATTCGTGGGTGAGGCTCTCTTCAACCCAGTGGTCTGGTGTCTTGACTCGTGTGGTTTTCTTTTGAGGACGCAGTGCTTCATAAGTAATAGATTTCTTGGCCACACTTCAGGAGCTTGAGGTGGACTCTACAATTGTTGGGAAGTCTTGGACACTTGGTGACGGCATCTTCTGAGCTGGGTCTGCGTATGATCGGCGCTAGAAACACTGTTTGGTAGGGTGATCACCTCCACACCTTCTGCAGGCTTCAGTGAACTCTTCTACAGCATATCCGTACGCGCGGCACCTATAAAAAAAGGTGTTGCACAGGCCATAGCTAGGTAGCCTTCATATTGTCAAAGCGCACAGGCGCGATGCATGCCACGGTACTTCAACATAACTCGGTGTCCATAGATTGAATCAAAGTTCGGCGCGGTCTTTGCCCTTTCCGTCTTCAGCACTCGTGTACTGGTAAATGTAGACTGGCGTGGTTGCAGAGTAACATATGTTATACTACGTACTTTGCCAAAAGCTGCAAAGCAGAGACAGCCGCGTCATCGGGTACGTACGCGGGCCACCTGTACACACTTACAAACACACTTTGTGGGTCGATGACTTCCACTTGATCTTTTTTCTTAAGAAGGAAAAACCTTCCTTGACCCTGAGCTTGGTGGCTTGTTCAGCTGTCCTCGTTGCTGCGAGGAACTTCAAAGCGCCGATGTGTTGCAGGAACAGCACCCCTTCGATACCGGTCGCCTCTTCGAAACAGTCGAGGATCTTATCGACAGAGACCGCGCCTTCAGGAACAGTGAATGAGAAGCAATGTTCTTTTGGCGGGGTGCATACTGGCCTCGACGCCATCCTTCCGGTAGCCCAGGGATCGGCGACTTATCAGCCGAAGCCCTGAGGATCCTGACTGCGGGTGAGACGCCGATGGGACGCCGCTGAAACGCTGTATGCGCGCGTCGGCGAGAGCCGCACTCACACAATCAACTACGAACGCTGACGGAAAAGGAGCGTTTTCCTCGCACGCGAACCAGTGTAATGTGGAAACTTTTTCTGGTCAAATAGTGCGCCAAGTACGTCTTAGTGTGGCTAGTTTTCCTTAGTGAGCCTCTGATTGAAGGCTAAGTACTAGCGAATTTCAATGACACGTGGTCGTTTGTTGTGTGTTATCTCATCGGCAGGAACTGTCTTCAATATAGGAATAACGTAGAATTAACACTAACATACCAAAGCCACTTGATCTCTAAGTGGGCACTACCAGAAAGGAGCATGCTTCCACCATCTCGGTAGTGGCAAAAAAGGCTTCAATTCTGGTGGCAAGGCATTGCGGGAGCTTCTACTCAAGCAATTTTTTAGGGGCGAAACTCCTTATAGCGTCACCTGTTCGTCCCTTGTAGTCGTAGTAGTAGTGTGTAACCAGTCTTACACTTTGACCTCCAAGGTGGTGCCGGTGGGAGATTTCTTCTGTGCGTTGTTTAACAATAAAAAATTCGCAGCGTGCGCGTTGACTAAAACCAAAGTCTCCTGTCTCTTCTTCCCCCTTAGCAGACGTTGGCATCTACATTGAGCACTATCTGGCAAGAAAGGGTTGCTACGTTATACTCGCTGGGCGTAACCTCCTTGGTTTTAGAAAGGTTTAGCAATCGTTGTGCCGCAGTGCCATGAATACAGTGAACTGGTATATACCTTGAACTCGAAGTGGTTAAAGGTAGAAAGTACACAGGAAGCGCAAGTCTTAAGAAAGTGTTCGTGTGCTTCTTCTCGTTCATTCCTTGGTATGTCCGCAGGATGGCGGTGCTTCTATATGAGCAATATATGATAGAAAGATGCGAGATGATGGTACTTGAAGTGTTGAATAGGTAGACGAATGGACACACAGACAGATGCTTGGACGGACGCACGGATAGCTGCACGGACGGATCGACGCATGAACGGACGCAGGAGTGGATTCATGAACTAACGCAGGGACGGACGCACAGATGGACGTGCGGAGGCACGAACAGACGCACGCATGAATGGGCGCATGGACGCACGGGCGGCCACACAGACGCACGCATGGACGGACGGAAGCAAGAACGAACTGACGGACAGATGCGTCGACCCACTCTTCATCATTCACTCCGCTGATACGCTGCTATTTTGTTTAATCGTCCTTGGTTTTTCATCGGTTCTTCTGGTGCCATGGAACGCGCGGATATACGTGCGCTAATGCCAACTCCGAAATCGTTGTTATATTGTTCACTTACAGGACAAACTACATTGATTTTAGACTACGGTGACACGCATCGGCTATTTTTGTTACGGGAAGTGAAGTCATGTCTTGGGACGTGACGAGAAGGACCATTCGGTATTATTGGCTTGACACGGCAAATAGCGCGCAATGTTCTTATGGTGGTAGCTAGGCCATACAAGTGAATACTAAAAACAGCAAAAAGTTATTCATGCTTTCCGAGAAAGAAATTATTCCTGTTTCTAAATGACGTGCTTTCAGAACAGCAAACACAACACTGGGCCTGCGAACGAGGCTATAGTACGCCTCGTTCGCAGGCCAAGTGGCTGTGACTTAAGGTGGAAACGCATGCCTGCGTTTTTAGTGAGCCAAAAATGAGACAGGCGGCGGGTGCCAGCGTTGCCGTAGAACGCGTCTTGCAAGCAAGCAGAAAAGTGAGCTCGCCCATAGCGTATCTGTGTATCTTACACAGTTTGACCGTGGGCGCATTTGCTACCCGACGCATGTGGTTCCTTGTAATCATGCTAACAATGCAGTCAAAAAGAGCGGTAGTGAGGTACTAAAGGAAGACCACCATGAGGTTATATTTCGTTTATGTATTTATGAGACGAGCGCTGTGATTTGAAGTGATCTTTCACGTCAGCGGGCGCGTGAAATGCGCAGGAGAAAGTTTGTGGTCGTCGTCAGCTCAAGTTTTGAACTTTGAAGACTCTTAACTTCCCTCTCCGTGCACCAATTTCCTTCATTCTTGTTTTATTGGTCTAAGTAACAATTGATACATGTGTACTGGTGCTAAATAAAGCTGTCTGGAATGTTTCGCAGGACCCCTCTAACGTCGGCAATTATGTGGGTGCACTTTGGCAGCCTAAACAAGCTGACCAGTAAACATCACCAAAAGACCATCGTGCAGAGAGTTACACTAGTGGCCACTGACATCATAGCATTTGTCTTTGACCTTCATTCACAGCTACTTGGTGGGCGTTAGGATGGCTTCGTCAATCTTGAAAGCGATCGCAGCCCTCGGCCTAGGTCATCGATTTTACTACTTTATCCGCTCTTTTCTCACTCGGCGCAGAGCCGTCCTCCGCGTAGGAGACCTAGTGTCGGAAGAAGTGGAGCTCGGACAGCGGGGCACTCCTCAGGGATCCGTCCTCTCACCCACGCTCTTCAACCTCGTGATGATTGGGCTTTCCGAACGACTTTCAAAAATAGACGGGCTAAATCACACTATCTATGCGGATGATGTAACCATATGGTGCTCCACAGGGTCGGATGGCTTCATTGAGTCCGCCCTGCAAGAGGCTATCGACACCACCGAGTCTTACCTCGACCACACCGGTCTCAGGTGCTCACCTGCGAAGTCGGAGCTGTTGATATATTTGCCCAAACGCCGGGGTGCCAAGCCCAAAGGGTGGAAACCTCCGGCGGAACGCAATATCACCCTCCACACCAGAGATGGTCGTACTATACCCAGGGTAGACACCATCAAGGTCCTCGGCATGATCATCGAGTCCCGCGGAACCAACACCCAAACAGTACACAAGCTCAGGACTAAGACCGAGAATGCCATACGACTCGTACGTAGAGTAGCCAACAGGCACCATGGCCTCAAAGAAGACAACCTGCTGCGTCTCGTACACGCGTTTGTTTTGTGCCATTTTACGTACGTTGCCGCTATACACAAGTGGCTACGTGCTGAGCGCGATCAACTCAATGCGCTTATTCGCAAGGTGGTCAAACGAGCCCTTGGCCTCCCTATCACCACTCCAACGTACAAACTCCTCGAGCTTGGCGTACATAACACGCTAGAAGAGATCGCCGAAGCTCAGGAACGTGTGCAATTGACCCGACTCACTACAACCAAGGCGGGCCGCCATATTCTGCGCGAGCTCGGCTTCTTCTCCTCGAGGGCCAGGGACCCCCAAGAGTTGACTCTGATTCCCCGTGAAATCCGCGACCTTATTACGATCGCTCCCATACCACGAAATGTACACCCCGAATACAACAGAGGCAGGCGCCTTGCGCGGGCGACCGCCATTCTCAAGCGCATAGACATGGAAGCGGACAACGTCTCGTTCGTGGACGCCGCTGCCTATCGCAACAACCAAGCCTTCGCCGCGGTCGCGGTATCATCCGCGCAGCAGACTCTTACCTCAGCCACAATCCTCACCCGAAACCCCGAAGTAGCGGAGCAAGTAGCTATAGCTATAGCTATGCTCGACAGCAAACGGGAATTCATCTACAGCGACTCCAGGCCGGCCATCAAAGCCTTCGAACGCGGAGTCATCTCCGACCAGGCGTTACGTATCCTGCGCAATGCGGACCCGAGTGCACTGAAGCACCACACTGTCATCTGGTTCCCCGCCCATCTCGGCCAGGTGCCGGGTGCCCTACCCAACCTCAACGAGATCGCCCATGATGCAGCGCGCGCACTTACCGACCGCACTGCCACAGGGCAACCTCATCTTGCTGGGTTGGATACCAATCGGGATGCACCAATTACGTACAATGAAATTACAAAGCACTTTTACTTGGAACGCCGCATTTTTCCACCCCCACATCCGAAACTTAACCGACCGCAGGCATTAACCCTACGCCTATTACAGACACACACGTACCCAAACCTTGCCACGCTTCACGTTTATTATCCCGATGCATACCCCAGCGACACATGCCCATCATGTGGACACACAGCGACACTCGAACATATGCTCTGGGAGTGTAGAACAACTCCTCCCGACTCTACCTCAAGCAAGTGGGAGAGGTCCCTCAGGAGCTCACTTCTCGCCGACCAGCGATGGGCCGTCCAGCAGGCCCACGAAGCGGCCGCCAGGTACTCCCTGTCGGTCCCTACGTGGGAGACGCCCGCTACGCGCTAAGCGCGTCCTGCAGGACCGAAATAAAGTTTTTCCATTCCATTCCATTCCATCTTCCACCATGTTGCGGCGCTCACTGATTACAGGGGCTAAGCGGTGCGAGTGGCGCGAAGAAATTCTATGGGTAATGCTGTTATCGGTGGTATCATTTACAGGGGCTAGCTTTAATGGTCGTCACCTCACTGGTGATTCGCTGGAGCTGCAATGCGCGCGTACCTCCTGTTTGTAGCTTGATATACAGGGCGGGGTCGACCAGCTCGCACGCGAACCTCGTGAAGGGGGTTGGTGGCAATATGTACGCTTGTTATTTCGCCATAAATTTCGACTTGAAGCTTTAGAACACATAAAGGTAACTTGTTCGGCTGCCGCCGTAGCGTTTGAAAAAATGTGAGCTGCTGGTTAGAAGAGCAGAAGTGCGGATTAGTTGGTAGCCCATAGTCGACACTTGCAGTAAGCTGCTGGAACACAACGCAACAACTTCGACGGCTGATAGTTCGCGCTCGTGCTTTGTACATCGGATCAATGTTTTGTAGCTTCATTTCTTGTATTTAAGCAGCGCACTGCTATTGTCTAGCTATGGCAGTCGTTAGTTGCCACTCGTCATGTGTGTGTGTTCTTTTCGGGCGTCCTCACTGACTATCTTACATACTGGGAATTTTCAGCTGCTGGCCTTTATTTGTGCTGCATACGACTATGTTGCTGTCGCAGTATCAATTTACCTTTACGGCAAAAGTGTGGCTTCTTTACTTGCGCTTAATTCTGGGAAAAATTTATGGCTCCTCTTGACGGGTTTGTTATAAGGATCAAAGCAATAACATGCACCGCATGTCGTATGCTTTGACCATGGGCAAAAGCGCAGGCCTTGGCCAACCAATCTGACTGGAGAAGAGATCTATGAAAGAGACCGACCGATCTGTCTTGCATGAAGGGCGCTTGCATTATGATCACCCCGAGTACATGAATGAGAATGGGTGTTAACCAAGCAGGAAGTAATTGCAAAGAACGTGCCGAAAAGAGAGGGGGGGGGTCGCTCGACCAGTAATCATGAATATCATTTTAAGGGCTCAGTCGTGATCCATAGCACATGGCTTATCTCGGCAGGCATCGCAGACGCCTCGCACGCTCTTCTACGTGACGTGTTCTCCACGTATGAAGAGACTGCCGAGAGTGCTTGTCTCCCTTGAAGGGCTGTTTTACCTTTCACCGGCATTTTGTAGCGTTACATGACTGCAGAAAAAAAGTTGCCGCTATACCCATCGTACGGCACTGTAATTTTCCTTTCACATTTGTTTCTTCGCTCTTGCGTTGGAACAGAGTGTTTTGTTTTCGTTTCATTTTTGGTTCTGAGTAGTGGAGTCAGCCTCACTGTTATGGCATACACTTGAGCAAGGTGGCTTCTCTGTTCACTGAGTGAACGTTATAGCAGTATTATTGACCCATTGTGTGCAGTTTCACGGCAAAATGTGGAGACGTTATTATACAACACGGATAGTTATGAGTTCATCTGAATGAGCAGTTCAGGTGAGAAATTTGCGCGCCAACCGTGTACGTAAGGAGCATTGTATGTAGTAACCGTGTATGTATTCACAAAAAATGATAGTGTTCCCATCTTCACAAAATCTCTAAATTTTTTATGCAATCAACCACGTCACCATCAAGCCATGCCAATAAGTGCAGCAGCACCCGGAAATGACCTTTATAGTCTTCTTCCCGTGTAACATATGAGCCGTGCAGCTGTGAACAGGTGTGCGCCAGCAGCATGGAGTACACCAAACGGCATACAATGAGGACTACGCAGACATCACCTGCACATGATTCAGTTGTGATTCAATATTTACAGGTAACACAACATCAACAACGTGGGCAGATCGTTACAACACACTTTTGTTTCCCCTTGCTTTTTCTCCTAAATGACTATGGCATAACATGTTGCCGTCAACAACAGCAACAGCATAAACTGTAGATTTGTACTTCGGGAAAAACATCTCTGCACTCGTTCATGTGTACATATTCACGCTACGTAACGTCACACTTGTGCCCCACTACAAGTCAACGGCGTAACGTATAGATGCACTCCAGCTACCTCAAATGAAGATGAGCCAATGAACACTTTGTTGAAATAATTACCAAAAGAATCATTCGCAATCACCATAAATCGCCCAAAAAGACAGGTGTATTGCTAGACAGGTACAAGTGTAGCAGACACAGTTTTCGCTTAGAAAAACGCCTTGTAGACCGCGTAAATTTAGGATGCTATAAGACTTCTGGCTTATTACCAAGCGCTCAACTACGAACCATAGTCATAACAGTGAGGAGGAAGATCTGTAACGCTGCCTTCAATGCGGCGTTGTCATTGGACAGATTTGAAAAGGAGCCAGAATTCAAGCTAAACGTAGCCAAGGTAGCCATGCTATTTTAGTAGTCCGCCGAATTTGTAGCCAAACAGCACGTGCAGAGCACTAGATCACTATAGCTTGCTTTTCTTCTTATTTTCAATAACATTAATTTTGAATTCGCAAAGACATAGTAAGTAAAAGTAACAAGTAACATACTTTCACGTTCCGCCGGGCCTGTAGTTCTGCACCGGTGATTACTGTGTCACTAAAACGTTGATTGTGAACACTACATTGGTAGCCAAAGTCATTTCACTTGTTATCTGCCCCGGTAGAAAACTTCAGGCCTTACAAAATGGAATGCCAACCTCATAGCGATATCTAAAGCGATGTGACAATGAGCACGATAATAAAATATTGGGGTCGTGAAGGATTCTATGGTAGTAAATTTCATGGCACATTTTAAAGTGGCATGATTTTGGGTGCACTTTAAGAGACGACAAGAAAAATTCTCTCCTGCTACCATTAAGATTTCTAATAACATGTTAAATTTTTATAGTACATGAAATATGGACCTTTCAATAACGTGTAACGACTTCAAAACAATAATTTTGAAAAGCTAAGTAGATAGACTGGCAGTTGTTTTTTTTGCAACAAACTATGTGGGAACTTCTGACATTCCTTTTTAAATACTATTTTTCCAACTGCCAGCGCATGTCGCAAAACGAATATCAGAATGTTCACAATATAAGTTCAGTGAAGTACAGGATAGAAATCTTGACACATGGTAGAATAGCTTTGAAACCTTGTAAAGAAGAACCCGGAAGAAAGGTAAAATAAAGACTGAAGCAATTTCGCTTTGAAGCTGCACTCAGCAATTATTTGCTTATAATATTCTCAGATTTACCACACTTATCATAGATTAGGCACACTTTAATTCGGTGCGTGTCTGTTTTTTTGTCTTGTTTGCATTAAAACACGTACTTTGTTATCAGCACTCAAAATGGACATCAAATCTGTAGCAAGCATGGAAGCAATAGTTTTGCCAGCATGCGCACAACTTAGTCCCTCCATATTTACATGTAGATGTGCGTTGCGCAGGAAATGGATGAGGGCTCGATGCGCATCAGTCTACTGCTGGAACGAATGTGTGTGGCTGACGCCACTGAAACGGTTGGAAACTGTGAGTGGTCACTAGGCTTCTTCACATAAAAATTATAACAAGATTGTCTACTAAATACGCAAAAATTTAAAAAAAATTAAAGAAGGGAATGAAAATAAAAGAAAGAAAATCGAAGAAAGGAATGAGCCGCACACAGTGTTGAAACTGTAGCCAGACTGATGGTTTACTGAGCAGCCATTCTGACCCCAGCCACTGTTACTAGAGCACGCGGCACGGTCCTGAACCATTCGATCTTTCCTTTCTCTTGAGGTTAGAGTTTTGTGGTCCTGCAGGTAGGCAGGTGGCGTTCGAACTTGAGTAGAGCAATATAATGGTGGGGTCGTTCGACCAGGGCTTGGTGACACTACAGATGTAAGGTTCGGCTCATCGATAGGTAACTCTTTTGATGCTTTTTTATATGCGGCATTGTTGAGCTTAGGTTAACCTTAAAAGGAGCCTCAGTGGTGTGAAGTCATCTTTCAAAACAGCCTCCGGCTCTAAGGGCTTGTTCGTCTTTATAAGATTCTACCAATTCCCTATAATCTGTTGGCCCCCTTCTGTGCAAACTATGCATAATTTTGGAGCCACAGATCAACGCACTTGAGATTTGGGACGCCAACACCCGTCCTGACGCATTCCGAAGATATCTCTTTTGTGTAGCACCGAGAATGGTCGACCATGTGTCAATTTCTGCCAGTGCTTGTATACTGGACTTGCGCTAGGCACTGCAAAATCCGGCAACCTTCCTCGAAGCTGTCTTCCCATGAGTTACTGGCTTCGTGTCCACCCATAATCTAGCGCGTATGCCTGGTAATTCAGGAGTTCCACCCATAAACCTTGTTCGGCAGCTCCACTTTCGTTATATAGTTGTTCCACAGCTTCGACTCACTTTTCAACCAACTCCTTGGACCCGGAAATTCTCGGATTAGATTCATTGGGGCAAAAACTACTTTGTATTGAAACTTTCATAATTCTCTAGAGGGTAACTGAAAAATTCTACCTGTGCACACTACGTGTGGTGTTTCGGGGCGCGCAAACATCATTGAAAGTTTTCCTATGACCCGCCTTATTGGTTTTGTTAGATACGTATTCAACTTACGGAAAATTTAAGTGAACGCAGTAAGTTAGAGGTAGTTCTCGACAGTGCACTCGCCAAAATGAACACCGTGCAATACGCTGCCAATAATTGAAATTTAGGGTTTAACGTCCCAAAACCACGATATGATAATGAAAGATGCTGTAGTGGAGCCCTCCGGAAATTTCGACCACGTGGGGTTTGTTAATGTGCACCCAAATCTGAGCACTCAGGTCTACATCATTTTCGCCTCCATCGGAAAGTCAGCCGCCGCAGCCGGATTCTATACCGTGACCTGCGGGTTAGCAGCCGTGTACTTTGGCCACTAGACCACCGCGGCAGCGCCATACGCTGCCATGGCTGCTCTAGCACTTTCCTTAATGTCCATGGCTTGACTGGTTGACGGTATTCAAACTGACTCTTTTCCCAACGGCTAATCAATATTGTTATGCCCAATTTCACTTCTCGCCACTACATCAACAATATAACGCGGGCCTTGCACATGTTAAAGACTAACTGCAACGAAATTTACTTGGAAGGAAGGGGCTATAAATACGTTGTACCTATACGGTAAGTTACAATAACGACAGTGAAAAATCTTGCAGTCGCGTATTTACTTTTTAATTGGTGCTATAATTACCAGAACGCACACACGCGGAGCTCAAGCGGTGTGCTCAGGCAAATCGGACAGAAACGAATTCGACGATCACTACAGAACGTGTCCGCGTCGCTCCTTGTGAGCAATCCATAGGCAGCCTTCTTGTTCGCGCGTCTTGATGTTTTAGGGTGGTGCCAATTTTGGTCACAGTTGCCTACAACAGGCTAAAATGGCCTTCATACCTAACGAGCCACCATGTTGCTTCTAAGAGATCGCTCATTTACATCGAAGGCAGCGTTGGTTTCAACAATAAATGGATGTTATATATATATATATATATATATATATATATATATATATATTGAAAGACGCAGGCAGACTAGGTACGGCGAGCAGGCAGGGCGAGCAGAAGCGTTTATTCTGCGATGTCTGGCTCGGCTCACAACAACACCCCAAGAGAGAGGACGATGATGATGGGTATGAGCAAGTGAGAACGATCAAATGCTTGGAATGTGCTTACAATTTCCCCCCCCCCTCTGCGAAGCGGCCAACCTGGCCGCCAGTCAGAGATCGGCCGAACGAGTAACAAAAGGCTTCATGCGTGAGACGTGAACTATTTCCGTGCTGCGCAGACGGCGGTCAGTGACAGACTGAAGCGGGGGTGACGAGGTAGTTAACTGGAGATGTCTGTCGTACAACGGTGTATGGGCCAACATACCGGTGAAGAAATTTCTCGCAAAGGCCCGACGCTCGAACCGGGGTCCATAGTAAAACCTTATCGCCAGCATTAAAGGCCACGTCGCGTCGTTTTTTATCACAGCGATGTTTCTCTCCTTTTGGGCTGCTTCTGTGTTTTTGCGAGCAATTTCACGGCATTGTGTGACTCGGGCTGCGAACTCTTCTGGGAGCGAGGTACTGCTTGGAGCCGGTGCAAAGAAAAATGCCGTGTCGAAGACCGAGGAGGCAGATCGGCCGTACACGAGAAAAAACGGGCTGTAGCCAGTTGATCGTTGTACCGCAGTATTGTATGCGAAGGTGACAAACGGTAAAATGTTATCCCAATTTTTGTGGTCAGGATGCAAGTACATCGATATCATGTCAGAGAGTGTTCGGTGGAAGCGCTCGGTAAGGCCATTCGTTTGCGGATGGTATGTAGAAGTGGTTTTATGCACTGTATTGCACGCCTGCAGGACTTCATCCAGGACCTTGGAAAGGAAGGCTTTGCCACGGTCACTCAAAAGGACGCGAGGGGCTCCGTGGCGCAAGACGATGGAGTTCAAGAAAAAATTGGCGATTTCTGTGGCGGTAGCAGAATGAAGAGGTGAAGTCTCGGCGTATCTTGTTTGATGGTCGACTGCAGTGACGATCCAACGGTGACCGGAAGGTGTCAACGGCAAAGGACCGTACAAGTCTATTCCGACAAATTCGAATGGTGTGGTGGGACAGGGAAGAGGCTGAAGGAAACCAGCAGGCGGGGATGTGGATCGCTTGCGGTGCTGACACAACGCGCACGAGCCCACGTATTTGGCCACCGTTGTGGACAAGCCAGGCCAGAAGCAGCGCGTCTTGATGCGATCGTAGGTCTTGTGGAAGCCTAGATGACCGGCAGCAATATCATCGTGGAATGCTTCCAAAACTCGAAGACGAAGGCAGCGGGGAAGAACTGGCACCCACTTGTTACCGGTGGGATGGTAAATGTAGCGCTTAAGCACACCGTCCTCAAGGCGAAATTGTCGAAGCTGGCGTCGCAAGCGGCTGTTGGGTGGTTTAGTGACACCGCGAAGGCGATCAATGAAAGACCGACAGTAGGAATCTGCCAGCTGAAGTGAACGTAAATCGGAGTTCGAAGATAGCTGCATTGGATCCAGCGATGCGAGCGATACGTGTTGTGAGGCAAGCTGGGTGTCAGAGTCATTCGAACGCGATGCGGTGGACGTATTGTCACGAGAGAGCGAAAGTGGGCACCGGGACAGCGCGTCGGCATCATGATGACATTTGCCAGACTTGTACGTAACTGTAAAGTCGTACTCTTGTAAGCGCAGTATCCAGCGCGCAAGACGTCCTGACATATTCTTCATTGATGAAAGCCAACAGAGTGCGTGGTGGTCGGTGATGATGGTGAAGTGCCGACCGTAGAGATACGTATAGAACTTCTAGGCGCGTAAAACTTCAGACAACTAACACAAGAGACGAGGACGAGCGCAGACTTTCAACTGATTTATTACTACTACGACACACATATATATATATGTGTATATATATATATATATATGTGTGTCGTAGTAGTAATAAATCAGTTGAAAGTCTGCGCTCGTCCTCGTCTCTTGTGTTAGTTGTCTGAAGTTTTACGCGCCTAGAAGTTCTATATGGATTACCAACTAGCCCAATCCCACACTTTACTTACGTAGAGATACGGGCGGAATTTCTGTATCGACCATACGATAGCCAGGCACTCCTGCTCCGTGATGGTGTAATTCCGCTCAGCTGTTGACAGAGTCCGGCTAGCGTAGGCCACAACCTGCTCTTTAGAGGTGGAATCACGCTGCAGAAGGACTGCTCCAATGCCTTGTGCGCTTGCGTCAGTATGGAGTATGGTAGGCGCTCTCTCATCGAAGTGGCGCAGCACTGGTCCGGAAGTCAGGCGTTCTTTCAAAATTTCAAATGCAGACTCGCAGTCGTTGGACCATGAGAAAGGAGCACCAGTGGCCAATAACTTATTTAGCGGAGCCGCTAAGGTAGCAAAGTTGCGTATAAAGCGACGAAATAGGACGCGAGACCAAGAAAGCTGCGCAACGTCTTTTGGTTGGACGGTCGAGGGAACTGTAGCACAGCTGCGATCTTCTCGGGATCTGGTTGGATTCCGTCTTTGGAAACGACGTGACCGAGGACTTTGATGCTTTTGCTGGCAAATGTACACTTCTTTGTATTTATCTGAAGGCCAGCCTTGGAGAGACATTGTAGCACCTCGTCTAATCGTTGAAGATGTTGGGCAAAGGTACATGAAAAAACAACGATATCATCTAAGTAACAGAGGCAGGTCTTCCATTTTAGGCCACGAAGAACAGTATCAATCATTCGCTCAAACGTGGCTGGAGCGTTGCACAAGCCGAATGGCATTACATTAAATTCATAAAGGCCGTCCGGTGTGGCAAATGCAGTTTTTTCTTTGTCAGCCTCGTTCATGGGGATTTGCCAGTAACCTGATCGTAAGTCAAGGCTCGAAAAATAGTTCGCCCCTTGCAGTGTGTCTAAAGCGTCATCAATTCTAGGCATAGGATATACGTCCTTGCGTGTGATCTTATTTAACGCGCGGTAGTCAATGCAAAAACGAACAGAGCCATCCTTCTTTTTAACTAAAACGACTGGAGATGCCCAGGAACTCGAAGAAGGTCGTATTATATTTCGCGATAGCATCTCGTTCACTTCTTTTTCAATTATTTCTCTCTCTGATTGCGAAACCCGATATGGGCGACGGCGTATCACACGAGAACCGTCGGTTTCAATGCGATGTACAGCCGCGGAAGTCTGACTCAGTGTTGTGGCACAGCTATCAAAGCAGGCTTTGTGCTTAGCCAAAAGGGCCAATAGTGCTTCAGACTGTTTTGGTGTGAGGTCTGAACCAATGACAGCTCGAAAAGGGAAAGAACGTGAACCTGGAGCTGGTACTGGTGACGAAGACGGGCAGAGTGTCGCGATGGAGGTCAATGGAGAGAAGTCAATCTTTGCCACTGTCATTCCCTTGGGCAGCAGCACAGATTCTGCAGTTGTGTTAGAAACGGGCAGAAAAGCGCAGCCAGAGGAAAACCGGAGGAGGCAAGAGGCGACGAGAATTCCACGGGAGGTGCAGCGAAACGAAGGAGCCACAAGTGCATCACCGTCGGTTACTTGGGTAGATGCGACAGCTATCACGTGTTCGTGACCAGGGTGCAGAACGCAGTCTTCAACAATGACCAAGTTGGAGATCGAGGGTGATGAAACTGGAATGGGCGCATCCGTTGTATCCGTTATGTGAATGACGTTCTCTTTAAAGGATATAACAGCGGAAGCAGAATACATATATATATATGTATTGTAGGCATATATTATGTGCTTCATTTTCATCTGAACAGAAGTCAATCATCGTCATATGTTATGGCTCACAGTCATCATCTTCTTTGAACGCGCGCTTTATTTTCGGGTCCGTTGCGCTTGTTCGTTCCCGAGTTCTCGGCCAGTAAACCTCGTTACAATCGAGTCGTCATACGTAGTGGAGGTGGATTGACAATCTCAGTACCTCTCCAGACAACGCCTACTCGCTGGAGCTCCATTCAGGCCGCCGCTTCAACCCTCAGTCTGCCAACATGTCTCAGAGTGAGTGGGTCGATGCCCTTTCTGCTCCCATCTCTGCGCCGCAAGCCGTCTCTGCGCCACAAGCTCCTCCTCTTTACATCGTAAACCACCAGCGTGACCCTCCGATCTTCGCTGGTCTCCGCGGCGAAGATGTGGAGGACTGGCTCGATAACTACGAGCGAGTAAGCGCGACTAATCACTGGAATGACTCTGACAAGCTCCGCCGACTATCGCTTTATCTCATGGGCGTTGCCAAAACATGGTTTTTGAACCATGAGATCGACCTCACCGACTGGCCTTCCTTCAAGCAGCAGCTTCGCCAAGTATTCGGCACGCCAGCCGTTCGATCCGCTCTAGCGAGGAGGGCCCTAGATACTCGCCAACAACATCCCGGCGAGTCATACACATCTTACATCGAGGATGTCCTTGCGCTTTGCCGGCGCGTCAATTCTTCGATGTCCGAGTCGGACAAACTACGCCACATCCTGAAGGGCATCGGAAGCATTGCCTACAATGCCCTTGTTGCCCAGAATCATTTTACTGTCGCTGACGTCGTCTCTACGTGTCAGCGTCTCGACGAACGTGATTCTGTTCGCCTTCAGTCGGGCAATAGTGAACACCATACAGCAGACCGGGACCTGCGTGACATGACACGGGAGATCATACGAAAAGAACTTCAATCAATGGGCATCTCACAACCTTCTCCATCTGTCACACAGCCTTCAAACATGGCCCTGCGTGACATCGTAAGGGAGGAACTAACATCATTCACCGGTCCATCCTACGTACAGCCACCTCCGTTTAGCCCTCCAACGTACGCGCAAGTTGCGGCCGCGCCTCCTCGCAACGTAAACTCTACTTCGCCGCTGCCATCATTCACGCCGGTTGCTGTTGCACCACCGGTCCACTTCCGGCCAATGCCACCCGACCCTCCGTCTGTCCACTTGAGGGCGCTAGCTCCCGGTGCGCCGAACGCCCTCTACTACCCGCCTTGGCGCCCGTCTCGCCCAACATGCTTTTACTGTGGATATCGTGGCCATATATCGCGCTTCGGCCGCAAGCGCCAGCAGAACGAGGGTCGCGGGCACGACATGCGCGAACGGGACTTTTCCAATGGGGATTCTTACGCTCGGCATTATTCATCTGGAGATCAGCGGTCTCCGTCTCCGCCCAAGTCGACTGAGACGCGGAACACTTACCGTTCAAGCCCACGCCGATCACCTTCGCCCTTCCGTCGCTTTTCCTCTCCTCTTCGGCCAGCCTCGTTTACGACTGACAACTGGTTGGAAAACTAAATGATGCAGTTTTCGGAGGAGAAACTGCATGTAACAGTAGGACTCATATTCCTCCAGCACGATCGTTCAACATGGTTTCTGCTACGGTGGAAGGAGTTCTCGTGGACGCTTTGCTGGACACCGGTGCAACAGTTTCTGTGAGTAGGTATGATTTGTGCAAATGCCTGAAAAAAGTAATGACACGTTATAATAGACCCAATCTAGTCGTAGCCCAGGGGAACACTATCCGCTCTTTTGCTCTTTGTACTGCTCGTGTGTTTATTGATGACATTTTGCATTACATCGAGTTCACTGTGCTTACCCGGTGCTCTCACCAGCTAATTCTAGGGTGGGACTTCCTATCTTCTTCTTCAGCCGCTATACGTTGTGGTGAATGGATTCTGCACCTAACTAGCACGGACTCCATGTTCGACGAAGGCGTCTACAAGCCACTACGCCTGTTCGCTGGCGAAGATCTCGAACTACTGCCGCATCAAGAACGAATTGTGACTCTGACCTCTAAGGACATCGACCACGGTGAAGTCTTGGTGTGCCCTTTGCCGACCTGCGTCGCTAAAGGCGTAGCCCTTGCATCAGTTGTCGTGCGCTTTCACCATGGCTCCGCGCTCGCCATTGCTACGAATGAAACGCCAGAGAAAGTTCTCCTGCCAGAGGGCACTGCAGTAGCCTGTGTCGTGGATGCTGAGCCGGTCAGCGTCACGCCATTTAAACCTGCCTCTACCAACGACCGTTCTATAAATAAACCTGGATCTCTCTCCCTTCACGGCCCTTATCAGTGATTACTTAACAGCTATGCAGGCGCAGCAGTTGCTTGCGTTAATAACAAAAGACGCCGATTCTTTCGACATCTGCTCCTCAACGTTGGGCCGAACTACCACTGCAGCGCATCGCATTCAGACGGAGGGAACATCTATTGTACATCGCCGCCCGTACCGCGTGTCTCTCGCTGAGCGAAAAATCATCGAGGAAAACGTCGGTGACATGCTCCAACGAGAAATACTTCGTCCATCAACTAGCCCTTGGTCATCCCCTGTTGTTTTGGTACGAATAAAAGGTGGGTCCGTGCGCTTTTGCGTTGATTACCGGGCACTTAACAACATCACACGCAAGGCCGTATACCCCATGCCACGCATCGACGACGCCCTTGATTCACTGCAAGGCGCCGAATACTTTTCAAGCCTTAATTTGCGTTCGGGATATTGGCAAATTCCCATGCACGATGACGACAAAAAAACGGCATTTGCAACCCTCGATGGCCTATACGAATTTAACGTGATCCCTTTCGGGCTCTGCAATGCGACCGCGACGTTTGAACGCATGATCGACACCGTCTTGCGTAGTCTCAAATGAAAGACGTGTCTCTGCTACCTTGATGACATTGTCATCTTTTCATCAACGTTTTCTCAGCACCTGAGGCGCTTGGATGACGTCCTAACATGTCTCGCCGGGGCGGGTCTGCATCTCAACACTAAGAAGTGCCGTTTCGCCACCAAATTCATCAAGGTTCTGGGTCATGTCGTCAGCAAGGACGGTATTCACTCTGAGCCCGAAACGATCGCTGCCGCCCTTCGATTTTCACGTCCCCCAAGGCTTAAGGATTTGCGAAGTTTTCTTGGCCTCGCATCCTATTTTTGTCACTTCATACGAAATTTCGCTCCAATAGCTGCACCACTTCACAAACTACTTGCTTCTAATGCACCCTTTGTGTGGTCTGAAGAATGTCAGTCGGCGTTTGACCTATAGAATGAAGCTTTGACGTCAGCACCCTACTCTGCCATTTTGATGACACCGCCCCAACACTCCTGCATACCGACGCCAGCTGTTGCGGTATAGGTGCTGTTCTCCTCCAACGCGATAACTCTGGACGAGAAAGGGTCATCGCATATGCTAGCCGAGTGCTTACTTCTACCGAAAAGAACTATACCATCACCGAGCAGGAGTGCCTCGCTGTGGTTTGGTCCATACAAAAGTTCCATCCTTATCTGTACGGCCGTCAATTCACCATCGTAATCGACCACTACGCCTTTTATACAATGAAGAACTTGTCCGGATGCTTGGGTCGTTGGATTTTACGCCTACAGGAGTATCTGTTTGAGATTATATATCAATCGGGCAAAAAACATCAGGACGCCGACGCTCTTTCTCGTTGCCCACTACCTACGGCTTCGTTCGACACTCCAGCTGCCACCTCCGACGACACCAGTGCGGACGTGACTCCTACTTCTGTTGCCTTGCCCACCTCTCTGTACCAACCGCCAATCGACGATGAACAACCCTTCACTTCTCGCCAGCAGACTGACCCGTCTTGTCCACCTCTCAGGAGACCACCTCTCAAGATCTACGCTCCTGAGAGGTGACCACCTCTCAGGAGCTACGCGTCCACCCAATGCACGCCTTCGTCGACAACTCGAGCACTTCAACTTTCAGGGCGGTGTGCTGTATCGTCACATATATCATCCTGACGGCCAACGCTGGGTACCTGTTCTGCCACGCGCTCTTCAATATCATGTACTTAACGCCTTTCATGACGATTGATTGCCGGCCACCTAGGATTTCACAAAACCTACGACTGCATTTGAAGCCGCTTTTATTGGCCTGGGATTTCTACCAGGGTAGCAAAGTACGTGGGTTCCTGTTCCCAGTGCCACCTTCGCAAACTTCCGACATCTCCCCCGGCTGGTCAGTTACAGCCAATGACGTGCCCTAAAACACCTTTTGAGGTCGTCGGTGTCAATCTTTATGGCCCCTTCCTGTTACTGGTGCTGGGAATAGATGAAGAGTCACCGCCGGAGATCATATGACACGCTACGCCGAGACAAATTCAGTAGACAAATTCAGGGGCACGACACCGTTGAAGGGATGGGACGCTTACCGCTGCTGTACTTGCAGGTTTCGTTCCTCAGCGCTTGGTCGACGTGGCTTCTCGTACGGTGGCCGTGCAGTCTTGGCCATGAAGTTCCGCTGCCGCTTCTAAGCGTGCAGCGATGGTCCGAGCTGGTTCCTTCGGCTACCAGCGGCCCGCGACACGGTTCTCTCGTGAACGCCATCGCAGAATATGACTCCGGATACAGCGGCCTGCCAGACAACACCTCGGTTACGTTCCTCGGTGACCTGCCTTCGAGGGTTCTCGAACATTGGCCGCGCTGCCTTGATCAGGCAGTTCCGTTTCCGAAAGTGCAAAGTTGGCCACGTTTGGTTCCCTCGGTTACTGGCAGCTGGCAACATGGTTCATTCCCAGATGCCCTCGCAAGCCATGACGTAGGATATATAAGCCAGCCATGCTCCAGTTCGGTTGGGCACGACACCGTTGAAGGGATGGGACGCTTACCGCTGCTGTACTTTCAGGTTTCGTTCCTCAGCGCTTGGTCGACGTGGCTTCTCGTACGGTGGCCCAGCAGTCTTGGCCATGAAGTTCCGCTCCCGCTTCTAAGCGTGCAGCGATGGTCCGAGCTGGTTCCTTCGGCTACCAGCGGCCCGCCACACGGTTCTCTCGTGAACGCCATCGCAGAATATGACTCCGGATACAGCGGCCTGCCAGACAACACCTCGGTTACGTTCCTCGGTGACCTGCCTTCGAGGGTTCTCGAACATTGGCCGCGCTGCCTTGATCAGGCAGTTCCGTTTCCGAAAGTGCAAAGTTGGCCACGTTTGGTTCCCTCGGTTACTGGCAGCTGGCAACATGGTTCATTCCCAGATGCCCTCGCAAGCCATGACGTAGAATATATAAGCCAGCCATGCTCCAGTTCAGTTGGGCACGACACCGTTGAAGGGATGGGACGCTTACCGCTGCTGTACTTTCAGGTTTCGTTCCTCAGCGCTTGGTCGACGTGGCTTCTCGTACGGTGGCCGTGCAGTCTTGGCCATGAAGTTCCGCTCCCGCTTCTAAGCGTGCAGCGATGGTCCGAGCTGGTTCCTTCGGCTACCAGCGGCCCGCGACACGGTTCTCTCGTGAACGCCATCGCAGAATATGACTCCGGATACAGCGGCCTGCCAGACAACACCTCGGTTACGTTCCTCGGTGACCTGCCTTCGAGGGTTCTCGAACATTGGCCGCGCTGCCTTGATCAGGCAGTTCCGTTTCCGAAAGTGCAAAGTTGGCCACGTTTGGTTCCCTCGGTTACTGGCAGCTGGCAACATGGTTCATTCCCAGATGCCCTCGCAAGCCATGACGTAGGATATATAAGCCAGCCATGCTCCAGTTCGGTTGGGCACGACACCGTTGAAGAGATGGGACGCTTACCGCTGCTGTACTTTCAGGTTGGTTACTTCAAAGATACTTCCTGTTTAAAAAGTAGCAATTACTGCCTTGTTGCGGTGTCGTGCCCTCCTGACTTTCGTGATAAGATGTTCCGTACATTGCTGTTTCTTTCATGTCTGCGCCGGAAGTTTGCATCGTTGTTGTTGTTGCTTTCAGGTGACATTGAATCTAATCCCGGCCCTGGCGTCGAGGAAACACTCGCAATTGTTCTTGATACAGTGCGTAGGCTGGAAGCGGGTCAGAATACAATAATTGGTGAAATTAAGGGGCTGAAAGAAAAACAGGATGCTACTGATAAAGAAATCAAAAGCTTGACCATGAGAGTGGTCACTCTGGAAGCAAAGCTGGTTTCTAATGCCCATCCGTCATCCAACTTTGCTGATGGTGCTATTGGTTCTATTTTTGATCAGTTTCAAGCAGTAGTATCAAGGTGTGAGGAAGCAGAAAATAGAATGCGACGGTGCAACTTGTTGTTATTTGGAATTCCCGATGAGCACAAAGAGAGCTGGGAAACTTCTGAAAAGAAAATTATCGCCGTATGCTCAGATAAGTTAGCGATCACCACTACCAGTTCTCAATATGAACGTGAGCACCGGCTGGGTAAATTTGCTTCAAACAAATGTAGGCCGATAATTGCTAAGCTTACGTTTTTTAAGGACAAACAAGCAATCCTCGCCGGTGCACATCGGCTGAAAAATACTGGCTTCTCTATTACAGAAGATTTTTCGTAAGCAACACGGCAAGCGCGCAGGAAACTGCTTCAGTTTGCTAGGGAACGGAATTGTCCTTTCAAACTAAATGTCGACAAACTTCGTATCGATAATACTACATATATCTATGACACTTGTTCTGATACCGTAGTAACCGCTAGATAGCTAGTTGCCGATGTACGCAGTGGTAATGCTGAGCAGCCGTCTACTTCATGTTCTCCTTCACTTTCAGTATCATTTACTAATATTCGCAGTTTGTTACCGAAACGTGTCTTGCTTGCTCATATCTCGAGGACAGTAAATCAGATATTCTATTGCTAACCGAGACTTGGCTTCACGCTGACGTATGCGACACTGAGCTATATCATGCTTCAAATCAGTACTCCATTTATTGCCATGACAGGGCACATAAAAGGGGTGGTGGCGTGCTGTTAGCCATCAAACGAACTATATCTTCCTTACTTGTCGATACAGACACTCCCTTCGATATAGTCTGGTTCGCCTGTCCTACCTTAGCTGGAAAATTATTGATGGGCGTATGCTATCGCCCTCCGTCCTCTGACTGCCTTTTCGTGTCTGAGCTTCACAAAAGTAATTCAAGGGCTCTTGACCTGTTTCCCACCAGAAAAATTTACTTATTCGGTGATTTTAATTTTCCTGATATTGATTGGTCTCGCACGTCTTCTTCGAACAGTACGTCAAGTGAATTCATCGAACTATGCCTTGACTTTAATTTCACCCAGCTTGTCTCAGAGCCCACTCGCGATACTAATATTTTAGATCTTATTCTGACAACAGAGCCACATACCATAGGTAGAATCGTGCAATTAGAGGGTTTTAGCGATCACAACCTTCTACAGTTTTCAATTAATATTCCACTAAAATTTCCGGGTGTTCAGCGCAAGGTAATCAGGAATTATAGCAAGGCAAATTACGATCTGATGAACTCTGAACTTGATGTCTTCCTACACAATACATTCCTTCCCTCATTCACCAAGAGGTCTGTTCAGGATAACTGAAATTCCTTTAGAAACATTATAGCGCTCCTCATAGGTAAATATGTTCTACTAATAACAATCTCTAACGACAAATCCAACCCTTGGTTTAATAAATCGCTTAGATCGCTCAGAAATAAAAAGAAAAGGTTATATGCTTCAGCTAAAAGGTTATCATCTTCTAAGTCATGGTCTATGTATAAAAACTGTTTAAAATCTTACTGTCTTGCGATTAGCGAAGCGAAAAAGAAATATTTTTCCGCCGACCTGTCTTCACTTTTGCTGACTAACCCTAAAAAGTTTTGGCGTGCCATTTCGCCTGATCGTGGCAGTGACATTGTTACAATACATAACGCCGATAATGTTCCTGTCTCTGCATCTGAGTGTGCTTCAACCTTCAATTCGTTTTTTTGCTCGGTTTTTACTAATGAAGACTTTTCTTCGGTTCCCTGTGTCCCCGATCGTGAGTACTGCTTCATGTCTCCTATCATTGTTACTGTTGAAGGCATATCCAAACTTATACACGGTCTAAAGCTGTCTACATCGTGTGGTGTTGACAATATTAATTCCAAGGTACTTAAAAACACATCCGCTTCCTCCAGTCAAATTTTATGCCACATTTTTCAACAGTCTTTATCTTCAGGTCAACTTCCCACTGACAGGAAGATAGCGAAGGTTATTCCGATATTCAAGGATGGTAACAAACACACACCCGGTAACTACCGCCCCATTTCGCTAACTTGCATCTGTTGCAAGCTGCTTGAACACATCATCACCTCTCATATATACAGCCATCTTGAGTCAAATAACTTCTTCTTTCTAAATCAGCATGGTTTTCGGAAAGCGTTATCTTGTGATACTCAGCTATTAGAATTTACGTCTGATTTACATAACGGCATGAATAGTAATAAAACTGTTGACTGCATCTTTTTAGACTATGCGAAAGCATTTGACAGAGTTGCCCATTGTCGCCTAATAGCTAAGCTGTCTGCACTTAAACTCGACTCATCAACATTATCTTGGCTTAGAAATTTTCTGTCAAATCGACAGCAGTTTACATTTGTCAATAACTTCAGCTCGTCTACTTCATTTGTTTCATCAGGTGTGCCCCAGGGCAGTGTATTAGGCCCTCTTCTTTTTCTGATTTATATTAATGATTTGCCTTGTAACGTTTCTTCCTCAATTCGTCTTTTCGCGGATGACTGCGTAGTGTACAGAACTATTAACTCTGAAGAAGACCACGTACATTTACAAAAGGACCTCGACTTAATAAATCAGTGGTGTGACCGTTGGCAAATGACGCTTAACACATCTAAGTGCTGCGTACTTTCTTTCACCCGTAAGAAATCGGTTTTTACTTTTCTTACTCTGTCTGTTCAGCTGTAATTCCCCGTTCATCTACATACAAATACCTTGGTGTCCATCTTTGTACTAATCTTGCCTGGTGTACTCACATCGACAAGATATGCGCGAAAGCAAACAGAACTCTGGGATTCTTGCGCCGGAATCTGCATCATTCCCCATCTACCATTCGGCAGCAGGCCTACCAAACGTTTGTACGTCCTCAGCTGGAATACGCTTCATCGATCTGGTCTCCGCATCAACAATACCTAATAGATAAAGTGGAATCCATCCAAAATCGTGCAGCCCGCTTCATCACTTCAATGTATAACCGCCACTCCAGCATCACCCAAATCAAACGCGATATTGCCCTTACTAACTTCGATTCCCGCCGCTCTGTCACCCGTCTATGCCTCCTCCATAAGTACTACTACAATTCGTGGACCAGTCGTCTACCGCTTGACATTCCTTCGCGTACATCTAGTCGACTTCATATTCATCTCAGTTTCAGACGCATCTTCGGCAACACACAGTCATTCAATAATTCTGCATTGCCACGCGCCATCGCAGTTTGGAATAGCCTTCCGGATGAAATTGTTTCTGTGAGAGATCCGGCCAAATTTCGTGAGCTACTGCAAATTTATATGTTCTCTTGATTTTGTATAACGATGCTTTATTTTTTTCATTCTGTATTTTTGCTGCATTTGCTTATAGTGTTTGTTCTTCTCCCTTCCATTGTGCAATTTTTCTTTGCTTTCTTCGATATAATTTCTTTTTATGCTTTATGTTGTTGTGATTTTTCTGTAACCCCCCCCTACTCAATGCTCTTCTGGGGCCTGTAGGGTAACATGAATAAATGAATAAAAGCTACTGGTTCTGCATCGGAAGTTGCTGACTTCGTCCTTCAGGCCATTATACTACGTCATGGTGCTCCTCGTGTACTTCTAAGTGACCGTGGAAAGGTGTTATTATCACAGCTTTTAGGTGAAGTTCTTCGCGTTTGTGGTACTACACACAATATGGCGTCTAGCTACCATCCTCAAACAAACAGTCTGACCAAGAGATTTCATCGAAACCTTGCCGACATGATCGTCGTATACATTCAACCGGATCACAGAAACTGGGATAAACTTGTAACGTTTCTCAATTTCACCTACAACACCACTGTTCAGGCACAACCGGCTACTCACCGTTTTATCTCGTTTACGGACGTTCACCTACTTTCTTTATTGATGTTTCCTTCTTCACCAGCAATGGCCCTCCATCACCATCTTCTTGCGAAGAAAGTATTTCTCGCCTTGCCCTGTGCCGTCAGCGCGCTCGAATGAACACGAAAGCTACGCAACAAACAAGGAAGGCCGTCTACGGCACCTCTCACCGTGTGGTATTATTCCGATTGGGTGACGAGGTGCTGCTATTGACACCAATTCGCACGTCTGGCCACTGCGACAAGTTCCAGCCTCGATTCATCGGCCCATACGTTGTTTTAGAGCAGACTTCACCTGTCAACTACATGTGGCGCCTCTTGTCGTGCCAACTGACCGCCGTTACCGCAGCACCGAAATTGTACACGATCCCCGCATGAAGCTTTTCACAGGACGTTCCTCGTCACCTTGACTACCCGTCCACAGCGGCCAGGCTGGCCGCTTCCACAGGGGGGGGGGGAAATCAGTGTAGGCATCCACTATTTGCTTTATCCTCATCTGAACAGCAGTCAATCATCGTCATATGTTCTGGCTGACAATCATTATCTTCTTCGAAAGTGCGCTTCATTTTCGGGTCCGTTGCACTTGTTCGTTCCCAAGTTCACGGCCAATAAACCTCGTTACAACCAAGTCGTCATAATATTGCTACGATACTGAGGATGTGCGTGGAAGAAGAGGAGAACGAGGTTGGCACGAGCGGTGATCGGCCAGATCCCTGGACTCTCGCATTGATCATCTCCTGTAAATAAAGGCATCCATCGCACCGTAACAAGATTGGTGGAGGTGCCGGGGTACAGCAGAGCGATCCAAGGCCAACGATCACGGAAGCGCTACCTCAAGAACTACGCCGAAGCCGCCGACTGGCTGGTCTACCACCGCTCTCTATGGATCCGATTGCTGACGGCGACACCACGCACTCTTCGTCTGGCGCTGCGTGGCCCCGGCACATGGTACCACGAAGCTTCTCAGGGAGGGTCGGAGAAGACGTCGACGAATGGCTGAAACACTTCAACCGTGTGAGTAAATACAACTGTTGGGATGCGGCCTCCCGGTTATCTAACGTCGGATTGTTTCTTCAAGGGACGGCGTTGGTGTGGTTTGAAAACCACGAAGAAACAATAAGGACCTGGGAAGCGTTTGAGAAAGAAATAGCGAGCTGCTTCGGGGACACATTGATGAAGAAGAAGCGCGCTGAGCAAACTTTGATGCAGCGTGCTCAAGTCCCCGGTAAAACATGCACAACGTACATTGAAGAGATCCTGAAATTGTGCAAGTCTGTAGACCCACGCATGAAAGAAGATGACAAGGTAGGGCATCTTCTCAAAGGGGTTGCTGAGGATGTCTACAATTTCCTTATCGGCAAGGACACCTTGGCGTCTGTAGCGGACGTAATACAACACTGCCGCACGTTTGAGACACTGAAGGCTAGGCGCATCACTCCCAAATTTGGTAGACTTGCCAACGTCACCACCGTTGCAAGTGTCGACGTCCCTCCAACATCCCCCTGTGATCTTGCCTCAATGATCAGGCAAATCGTACGCGAATAACTTGGACGACGTGATGCTGTCAACCCGCCGAGAGCACCTGCTATCAACACCTCCCCGCCATTCGACGCAATGTGTGCTGCCATTGATGCCACGCTATATGATGTGCCCCAATCAAGAGCAACAGCGCCCCCAACCGACAACTTACATCATCGCCGTGGTTTCCAGAACGCCTCCCGCCAACCACCTACAATGGTGTCTTCGTGGGACGATCATGGGCACATGGCGCCTCGTGGAAGGTTTGGCGACGTGCGTGAGGCCCCTGTGTGCTATAACTGCGGTTTCCGTGGACATGTGGCTCGATTCTGTGGTCAAAGGCGTCGCCCCCAGCAACGCTACTACGAGGGACCATCACCTTCTTCTCGACAAAACCGCTGGCGCGGTGGTATGCGTTCAATGCGGGACGCGTACGTTGGGGACGGCTTCCAGCAAACGACCCACAGTGATACACATGTAGGACGCAATTTCCACCGGAATTTACGCAACGACTCGCCTTCCTCCGTGCGAAGCTTGACGCCCCCCACAACACGCCGGTTCCGTTCCCCATCTCCTGGTCGACGCGTCACCTCCCCGCCTCCGGGAAGCTAGGTGGTGCGGCCAATGGAGGTGAGGTCACCGAACATTTGTCACTACATCCGCCTATGCCTCCACCCGTTTTTATGACTCAAATTGGGTCCCCGTGCTTATTGATGGACTTCCTAGGATGGCTTTGATAGATACTGGAGCAGCTGTTTCAGTGATGAGTCTTAACTTCAAATTGCGGCTAGGACATAAAGTGATGTTTCGCTGGGACAGTTGTGCATCATTTCGTGCAGTGAGCGGGGAGACATTGTGCCCGATCAGTGTGTGTGTTGTTAGTGTCACTTTGGGTGACAAGGTCTTCGAGGCTGAATTCGCCGTCCTGACCAGCTCCACCCATGACATCATCTTGGGCATCAATTTTCTACGCGAGTGCGGGGCTACTGTAGATTGCGGTGCTGGCGAGATTATGCTATCGGCATTTACTGACGATCCTAGGTGCTGTCAAGGATCTATCACCGTCATTGAGGATGTTGTCTTGCCGCCCAACTCGATGAAGACCGTACGCGTTGACGCCTCTGCCTCGGACGCCGGAAACTTTGATGTTCTTGTGGAGCCCATTCCTCTTAATTGCGCCAAGAAAAATGTGCTCATTCCACATTGTGTTCTGTCGATCAGTGATAGGCGATCGGCCTTGTGGGTGTCGAACTATTCAAATGAACCTGTTATGCTACCCGGCGGAATGCGACTCGCCCGCTACGAACAAAATGCGACCAGTTTCATTGCATCTTAAAGTGACGAGAGAGTAGATCCTATTTGTGCAACGTACCATACAGAAGTCAACTTTCTGAGTATGGTAAACAAGTCGCTATCATCAGAAAAACGTCAAGCTTTGGTCGAAGTCCTTGCGAAGCACGCTACTATATTTGACTTTGCACAGAAAGAAGAGCAAATAAGTGTACCCGAGGGGCGTACTCGCCATGGGATTGACACAGGATCCGCTCACCCTATCCGGCAGAAACCATACCGTGTCTCATCTGCGGAGCGCAAGGTCATTACTCAACAGGTAGAAGAGATGGTAAAGAAAAGGGTTATTCAAGAGTCGTGTAGTCCTTGGGCTGCCCCTGTGATTCTTGTCCGAAAGAAGGATGGTACATGGCGATTCTGCGTGGATTACAGACGGCTCAACTCTGTTACTAAAAAGGATGTCTACCCGCTTCCCAGGATTGATGATGTCATCGATTGTTTACATTCGGCATCGTACTTCTCATCCGTGGATTTGAGATCTGGTTATTGGCAAATACCCATGCACCCGAATGACAAAGAGAAAACGGCCTTCATAACCCCAGATGGTCTATTGATGGTCTATTTGAATTCGATGTAATGCCGTTTGGCCTATGCAATGCTCCAGCCACGTTTGAGCGCTTCATGGACTCTGTGTTACGTGGACTAAAGTGGGAAGTTCGTCTTTGCTACCTGGATGACATTATAATATTTGGCCGTACATTCGATGAACACAACCATCGTCTAGACATTGTTCTCACCTGCCTTGAGAGAGCTAAGCTCACCCTGAACTCTAAAAAGTGCGAAGCATTAAATGCGAAGCATTTCTCGGCAAACTTCGGCGACCTTGACCGCATATATCTATCTAGCCACTTACGGCTTTAACTCTCCTGGCCGCTTAAGTAATGGTATTGATACCAAACTTTGTATGGCGTAGCATCACTGTATGAAGAACGTATTTGAGTAGTCATAACATGAAAATCGTGATATTTACGTCATGAATGTCATCATTTACATTTCCTAGTCCTGCAGCTTTTGCGGTGGTTTCGTTCACATGGCATGTTGCAAAACTGGTATGGTATGACATGAGGGCATGGCGAACACAAGTGACAAACCCTAACATGAAAATCAAGACATTCGTGTCTTGTGAAAAGATGACTACATACCAAGCTCGTGATGCGCTCGTGGGCGTTTCGCTAGCTTCGCTCATACCAAATTTAGTACTAGGGACTTGAATGAATGACGAGGGTATGATACTGGTGCAAACATAATAATAATGAGATGCGTGTCATATAACAACATGACTACACGGCATGCTCACGGCGTGCTGGCCGTCGTTTCGCTAGCTTCACTTATACCAAATTTCGTATTACGGGACGTGAATGGATGAATAAGGTATGGTACTGGTGCAAACATGATGAACATGAGATGCGTGTCATGTAACAACATGACCATGCTACGGTCATGATGCGCTCGTGGCCATTTGGCTTGCTTCACATGTCTCAGTATTACGCAATGCAAAGGACGAACTAGGTAAATCACACATCCAAACATGATAATCACGAAATGCGTGTCTTGTAACAACATGATTACGTGTCACGCAGATGACGCGCTCGCGGCCGTTTCACTAGCTTTACATGTGCCAAAATTTGTATTACGATATGCCAATGAATGACGACGGTATGTGACTGGTGCAAACATGATAATAATGAGATCTTTGTCATAGGGGAACTTGACTACAAGCCACAGTCAAGGCGCCAATACATTTAAACTTGACGCGGTGCGGGTGCTCGCCGGCGTCGTCACGCCAGGCGCCGGTCCTGCCACGTACGCGCAGGTGGGCGTCGCTCTGCGTTGCTTTGACGCATGCGCGTTTGAGCGCACCCGGCATCCCTCCGTCACAAAGAGAGGCAGGCGTGGTGCTGTCTGGGTATTGTTGTCAGCACGAATTGCAACATGTTGCGCTTCGCGTGTTTTCATCATGATCGTGCCGGTTGCCGTCGGGCCGTGCCGACAGACGCTGGTCGCGCCTGGCGCTGTTTATAGAGTGCTCGCATTTTGTTGACGTTGCGTCGCTGTGCCCAGCTTGCGCACGCGTCAACGCTACACTATTATATTGAGCCCTTCATGATACACTCGCGACAATTTTGCTAGCGCCACATATACCAAGTAGGTGTTACGTGACGTCAATAGGTGACCAAATATACGACTGGTGCAAACGTAATACTTCTGACTCGAGCGTCATGTAAAAACATGAAAAAAAACAACGCATATAGCATGCTGGCCGCCACTTCGCTGGCTCAACATATACTAAATGTGGTATGACGTGACGTGAATGGGTGATGAAGGTGAACGACACATGCAAACATGATAATCATGACATGGAAGTAGAATACGGCCTCATTTAGCTCCACATCGTAAAGTTTTGCTAATTTTAAAGTGATGTATGAAAATTTCTCGTTCATGCTTCGCAGATCATCAATTCCTACTTTACGTAGGATCTGCCAATACCTTTAAATGCGAAGCATTTCTTAGCGAACTTCGGCGACTTTGAGCGTATCTATCTATCTATCTAGCCGCATACGACTTTTAGCTCTGCTGGGCGTTTCAATAATGCTATCGATACCAAACTTGGTATGGCATAACATGACTGTATGAAGAACATATTTTACTTGTGAAACATGAAAATTATGACTCGTATTTCATTAATGTCATGATTCACATTTCACGGTCCTGCAGCTCTTGCGGTGGTTTCGTTCACGTGGCATGTTTCAAAACTGGTATGGTATGGCATGATTGCATGGTGATGCCACTGTACGTGGGATCTGCCATTTTTTATTTTTTTTCTTTGTCGACCAGAGTTGCTTTGAGGTCTACTGCCTGTTTCTGTGGCATTGTTTAGAAACGCTGGCTTAGGCACTGTAGAATATATGAGCTTAATGAGTGTGCGAACACGTAGCAGCGTTCCACGGCTGTTGTCTGTCTGCTAGAGGCGCTGACCACGGGGATACGAACGCATGCAAAACGCCTGCACATTAGCCCCGTATCTCGTTTGAATTTACGGGGAAAGACAAAACAAAACTCCCAAATTCCGTTATTGCGTTTATCTAAAGATTTATCTAGAGATTTGTTTGTCTCTTCAAGAACCAAATGCATAAATTATGCATGTCATGGTAAATAAGCTTCGCCATGTCACGTGCCACTGTTGTCAACGTTAAAGCACAGTCGTCTACGTGGAGGACCAACGGCACTGCATTGCCGTGTATGTAGGGTTATCCATATGCACACGTCATGCCCTCATTCTCTGGGTGCGGGCGCACAACAAGGGGGAGCAGCGTTCATCTTGAAATTTGACCCATTTCCACGACGCGGAGCGTTCAGATTTTGGCAAACGTGATCAAGAACACCTCATCTACGCATTGCTCTTGTCCGCTCAAAATTGTCAAACCTGGTGAGTGGATCCTTACTAGACGCTGTATGGGCGACGCTAGCGCAGTTTTTGGCGCACATAGAGCCTATATATTTATTTGATAATTTTTATGCGTTTCCACCTTTTTTTGCATACTTACAAGTTGTTGTGTGTATTAAATATTGTATTCGGATTACCTCTACCTGATTTCATGTATTTATACCGCTTGCTCAAGTGAAACGTTCCGGGCGCTTATAGGCACTGTGCAATAATGTTTTCCAGTGGGACTGCAGCGCCAGAACACAATCAGTAGCGGAGAATAAACGCAATAATAGGTTGGGGTTAGTCAAAAAGCAACGTAATGTCCGCGTCTTTCTGCAATCGTGAGTGGCCGGATTGCAGCAGCGATACGCGGCGACCCATGCGTGCGTCTGTTTTCTGCGTTCCCACATTAGCTAACGTCCGCGAACTTAGTTTGGGCTAGGGCCAGCAACGTAGCTTCTTCTGGTATACGTTGCTGAGCAAACTGAGCAAACTGTGCCAAGTCAAATTACTGGTTTAGGTCAGACTATCGCCTAACAATAACTTATGTGAATTCAGCAACATCAGATATGCGTTTCTCAGCGAGGAAGTTTCAGTAGCGATAATTTTGATTTCAAGGCAGTGAGAACAAGTGTACTTGACTTTGTGCAACGCTGGTGCAACGCTGGTGTGCTACGCTGGTGTCAAAGAAACAGCAGCAGATTTCAGGCGTTGAGCAAGCTGATTTCTGCAAAACAGGTGGTGTGTAGCAGGATAAGCGGGGTTTTTCGTTTGCAGCTAAGGGTATTGAGGTCGATTGTCGTTCTCCTGAAGTTGATCCTGTTCAAGTACCAACGCATCTTCAGCGAAGAACGCTGAAATCAAAACTGGGACTCCTTGGCTTCCTTAAGGTGTTCACTACGCACCGGTTGACAATTTCGAAAGCCTGCAATTTTTCGAGAAAACGTCCACCTTACACGCTATGTCGTGTTCATTTGGTTCCTGTCCCCATGCTGTGACCCTAGAACATGGCGCGGGTTTCATCAGCGTCACCGCACATGTGTAGACTACTCTAATGAACAGGGTTCATTTGCCAACTCTGTGGAATTTGTTAGCTTAGCACGCAGGTAGAAATCGATCATTTCAGCGACTATAGGCAGCGCAACGGAAGGTTAAAAAGGCGGATGAGATGGTGATGTCGTGAGCGTTTACGTCAGCGTCGCAAAGCGTAAAGACGCGTTCGTTGGTTTATGACTACGGAGAGACCGAACTGCATCGCAGTTTTATCACCGCGTGACAGCTTCGGAGCACGGGTACATGGGGCCGCCTGCGTCGCTGGAATGACCTAATACAGTGGCCTGTAGATAGTGTTCATACTTTGAGTTTAAATGAGTGCGTAGCCGAAGTAATGAGTGAGTTTAACTGACCATTTCAACGCTGATAACACCAATTTTTCTAATTTCATCATTATAGATAATCAACACAGGGTATCATGAAAGCCACAGTTTACCTTTTAAGTTTCATGCCGAAATCTTCGTTCGTGAATAGCAAGATTTATTGTTTTTTTACTCATTCTGCGGCACTGGCTAAATGAAATTTCCCCACGGTTAGTATGTTAGGTCGCACGTAATGGGTTTAGGTTGCATGATGCAGTTAACTTTTAGCAAGTTAGGGACTCTATAGTACCTATCACATGCCGGCCAAAGATGTGACACCACGATGTTTGGTGTGAATACTTGAAGGTGGCATCAAAATCCACATTATGCTTTAACCTGTCTTACGGATAGCGTTCCCATTTCCGAGAAGACAAACAGCAATTTACAGCAAACAGCATGATGAAACGCATTTATCACTTTAGTGCCTCGTAAGGTCGGCGATCAGCTTAATGTGATGCCATTTCTGTTGCAACAAAGTGAACGCTATGGTTCAATGATGTGATATAGTAGGCAGCAGTTGTAGGTGTATTCAAGCAAAGCTAGGCTAGTACAACAATGTCTGCAGAATCAAAGGCTGTTAAATCGAAGTAAGTTCGTATAGCCAACACCTCACTCGCAGATGGTTTTGTCCCGTCATGATACTTACATAAAGTCCCATCAGTGAACACATCGAAGCACTGGCGTGTCAGTGTAGTAGAGCACTTCCCTCCAAAATAATTTGAACTAATAGCGAAAAAGCATTGAATTGTATAGGGCACGCTTACTTTAGTAAACCTAATGTAAATATGAGAAAAATAAATTGCACTAAACGACATCATGTCACTCGGAGGTATCAAACACGAGACTGAAGGCAAGCTACTCTGAAAACACACTGCACTGCGCCACAATTGCGTTGTGTTTGCTCGGACGCGTTCTCAACATCACAGATGCTTAAGCTTTTCCACTTAACATAAAGGGCTCAGTGACAACTCATACCCCTTATCAGTTGGTGAATCGAGAAATATATCGTGGATTCGCTAAGTTAGACCCATCGAAATATTGGCTAATCGTGTTCGGGGTGAATACTTCATGTCGCTGAACCCATAAAAATGGCCCCACGACAATGCCTAATTTTTATGCCCGGTCAACTCTTTTTGTGTAGCCGCGTGAAATCCAGCAATTTAAATGTACTCACCGATCACAGGCAACACAAAATTGAGCTTTACTAGTAGTCTGGTTATAACTTTGTTTAGGCCCAGTTTGTCTGCGTACTATCATAGGCTACATAGCAGGAAACAGACAATGATCATTACTTACTACGCTCTTGCAATGGCTATGTAGACTTCCTTTTATTAGGCGAGAATGTGTCTCTAGTGGTAAATGAATAGTATTAACAAAGCACCTTCGTAACGCAAGAAGGCCTTCGCTAGTATTCTTATGAACATGAGCAATGTGAGACACTGTTTTCAACTCACAGCACTTCTTATAAGCGGCTTTAAACATTCCTCTAGAAAAATATGGAAGGCTGCATTGTGCGAAATTATGCGCAAGACTGTAGCTCACCTATTATGGTGTCTTAAGGTAGAAGAGTTGTAATATTGTGTGTACGCTTAGGGATAAGCTAATTTCTTTGGTAATACTTTGCAAAGTATGCAGTTTGTTCGTAAACTGGTAATTATTTCGAATGAATATTCTACCTGGTATTGTTTTTGGGATGTGAAATGAGTGGCTTGGCCGTTATTTTATTCGGGACTAATTTATTTCTCTTTTTATCCACCATGATACACGTTCTTGAAATCAGTCTGTGAAGGGCACTCGAAATCATGGACATCATTGTAGTCTGAAAGCTTTTCTTTTGCTCTATCAATCTGCTAAATTAGGACTGCTTTCCTGTTTTTCAGCAACGATACAAATTTCCAAAGTGAAAGAAAACTTTCGCAATCCTCTTGTAATTTCGAAAGAAATTTTCGTAATCGTAAAACTCCATTGTTTCAATTAGACCATAAAGAAATGATAAAGCAGTACTTTCATGTATATGTTTAGAGGAGCTTCATATTATATATTACATCACTGAGCCCAGAAAGGGATGTTAAAGCAGTACCTTCCTGTATATTTTTAGAGGAGCTTTATAATATATATTTAAAAAAATATCTATAACCCCAATTTTAAGTTCACCTGCCTCATTCACCATGCATTTCGAAATAACCTTGGTCGTTGTTATGCCATGATTGTTAGATTTCAATTGTAAATTTCAGAACGGAAACACGTACAGACTGAAATGCTCCCTACACACCAGCAAATTGCCCTTCATGTGGTCACCTCTACGGTTACAGATTACAGATTACATATTATTTACGAAAAGGTCACCGAGAAAGTGGATGGATTATGCTTTACCTATACCATTCAGGTGACTTTGAAAAGGCCGATTTGACTTGTCAAGCTGCACAGCTTGGGCACAAGTTAAGCCGGGCGTAAGAGTCCGCTTGCATGAGTGCCCGTTAGTACACAGTTAAAAAACAACGGTGTATTGAAACAGCCATTCTGTATAAATTATGGCTTCCAAAATACAGAAACAGCTGCATCAAAACAGCAGCAGCTGTTAGGTCGATACGTAGCAGTGCTCTTGGTTAGACATTCGTTAGTTAGCGTCAATCTATACCAATATGCACTTGTTCAGTAAAGTTGAGTAAGCACACGTACCTTTTCTCGCCTTTACTGCGATTTTTTAAGAGACATGAAAGAAAATGAAGTATTTGTCAGTATTGTGAATTTACTGAATTGGTATAGGCAAATGAGTATTTCTCATTCACTACAACTTTGCCAAGTTGTTAAGCGCAGAAAAAGCACATGATCATTTTAAAAGTTGCAGCTCAACAATAGCCCCACATGTAAAGTCTATGGCGAAAGGTGTTAAAATGGTGTGTTGTTCGTCTATTTAGTGACTAATGGGGCTACCACAACCATTGATCCGTTTAGGGACTAACGGCTTCGTGTCTAACAGTTAGTCCCCACCGACCACCTCAAACAACTTTTATTTAGTTCTCACATTTACACCTTAGCGGGTAGCCGTTAGTTGCACGAATTATCTCAAAGGACTAACATGAAGTCCTCACATTAACACCTTATTGTGCAACCGTTAGTCAGCACAGTCACACCTTACCGGGCAACCACTAGTCCTCACAGTTGCACCTCCCCGGACCACTGGCTGGTCCACTCAAATACTCCAACCGAATGAACTTTTATCCACACTTGAATTATTGTTTTTTTATTTACTCTCCACCAGGCCTAATACTTTTTTCGCCTGTTTCGCATAGCGCACCACGTGCTACGTTTCAGACGTCGTAGCCAAGCACCTAAACAGCATTCAATCAGGATATACGCCAGCTGCGAGAATGGCATGTCCTTTGTGGTGCTTCGACCAGCCGCAAGTACGTCTAGAAATTCCGGGAATCAAAAAGAAAACAATCACTCCAGAGTAGCATTGAAGCAAGCAACACTGCTATTATTACATGAGTTGTACTTAGACCGAACGCAGATATACACTGATGGGTCCGTCTCGTCCAGCAGCTCAACAGGTGCCGCTGTAATTCCGGCTGCAGCAATGACAATCAAGTTTAAGTTGTCGCATATGACTACATCTACGGCATCAGAGCTTGCTGCTATAAGGGCTGCTTTACAATATCTCGTTCAAGAACGTCCAGAAAAATGGGTCATATTCTGTGATTTGAAGGCAGCGCTTCAGAGTTTGCAGTCTGCCATGCGTAGGAGGAGTCATGAACAATTAGTACAAGAAATAAGACATTGCCATCATGAAGCTCTACAACGAGGGCAGGATATTATATATCAATGGCTGCCTGGACATAGCGGTATTACCGAAAATTAAATAGCCGATGATGCAGCCCGCTCAGCCCATGAAGAAACCCGTGTAGTCCCGGTTCCTTTATCAAGGAATGGTGCAGCAAGAAAACTTTATCTGCTGGCTCGAGATCTCACACGCACGTTCTCGTCGTCTACCAGCTTCCAAAGGTGTCAATTTAATGAACTGGATCCTTCGCTCAAGCTAAAGCTACCATCACAACTTTCCCGCTCCGATGCGACACTGTTATGCCGCCTTTGGTTGGGTGTTGCATTTACAAAGGTGTACTCCTTTCACATTGGTATGACAGGACACTCCTACATGCGACTACTGCGGAGCTGAAGAGACCATCGAACACGTCCGGTGCAGCTGCGCTTGCTACGACACACAGCGACGCCAGCTCCAGATGGTTTTGAATCCACTTGACCCCGGACCATTTTGTGTGCAAAAGCTAGTAGGACCTTGGGCATCTGCCTCAGTTGCGCAGAAAGCAACTAAAGCACTGCTACTTTACCTAAAGTCAACAAACCTGAGCGACCGCCTGTAGGCTTTGTGTGCTCCCCGAGTGTGCTCGTGATTGTGTGTATCTTCTCATCTCTCTGCAACCTCTTTTTTCCCCTTTATCCCTTCCCCAGTGCAGGGTAGCAAACCGGATGTGCGTCTGGTTAACCTCGCTGCCTTTTCTTGCATCTTTATATCTCTTTCTTTCTCTCTGTCTTCGCATAGTGCGAGAAGAACACGCGAAAAAATATTTAGCCACATGTGCGTCACTGCTTTCGCAGTCACTGCAACAACAAAAGAGCCAAGTATCAAGTTTTCAAGTTTTTCAAGTTTATTCAACAACGATGTCAGTTTACAGAAAAGTGCGTACAGGATAGAAATACAGAAGTGAGATATTCGAATTTTTAATTTTCTCTACACACATGAAGTTTCTCTATTCTTTAGGAGAATTCATGCTGAAACCTACGTACAAGTTCAACCTCGTTGTCACATCTTGTACAGTCCTTGTGTAGCTCCTCCTACAGAAGCGATGGATGACAGGCATTGAAGATGCCAGCGCACAGAGCCTTTTGCATGTTGTGCGCCCACGGCGTCGCAATGAGATAGTGAAAATAGTAAGAAACACGTGACAGAAGATGTGGATGCACGCATATGACAAGTATGTGCAAGTTGATATAAAAGCCTACACGTAAATTATGACACGCAAGTAACTTTACCGTCATAACTTTTACCGTCCTTCTGAAGCTGCTCCGACAAAAGCGATAGATGACACGCATTGCAAACGCCAGCGCACACAGCCACAGCCTTCTGCACGGTGTGCGCCGATGGCTGCACAATAAAATTGTAAAAATAGTTATTCACATGCGACAGAGAGTGAGTATGCATGGATATGACAAATACATGCAAGGTGAGATAAAACATACGTGTAAACTTGAACGTGCGAAATATTTCACCGTGATGTTACACAATGTCAAAGACGAATTTTGATACCCGTGGCGCAACAGCTTAACTGTGGTAGTCGCAGCCATAACTCCGAGGCGCCGCGAACCACCGTGCTGCCATCGAGGCGGCGAATGCTAAGCGAGCGCCGCCTTTCAGCACTAGCAAGCGAACGCGAGACCAAACACTGCGTTGCACGCGAAACGTCTGCCGCCAATGAACCTCGAAAAAGAGAGCGACCGTATGTTGGGCCACCGCCACAAGCAGTGCCGGATTTGATCAGATCGATCACCTGAAAAACCGATGGTAATGCGGCCTTTCTCCGCGAACTCTAGTGAGCGCAGCGAGAAAACGCGAGTCCCCCGCCTTGGCAGCCGCCAACAGCTGGCGTTGAGCTGCCTGCGACCAATTTACGGAGAAGTCAACTGCAATGGCGACCAATTTTTAGTTTCGGTTCGGACACCATCGAAAGCTCCGTCAGCCCGTGCTGGTGCACTTACAGCGTGCGGCATTGCACGCAAAACGCACCGCGGCGCAATTTCTAGATCATCGAGCTCTTGTAGAATGACGGAACAGCAACTGTCATAAGAAAATATTAGGGGGAAACTGAGCCAAGAAAGAAGAAGATGGCCAATTTTCTCAAAAGGGGTTCGCGCACGTCCCAAATCTCCCGCGCGGTTCCTTCCTTTGGAGACTTAGTGTTTGCACGCACCACGCATCCCTCTGTGGTTGCTCCTCAACGGTCTATCCGTTCGTCGCGCGTGCTTATTTGGCTCCGTCACTCAATCTTCATGAAATTTTGCCTTATCGTGTATTACCATAAGGCATCCGGACTGTGAGAGCAAGACCTTCGCTATGAACAAATAAAAGAGTGGAATTTTTATGAGGTCGTTGATCTTTGTCTGTGCGTTTATTAGAAAGATAAATGAACACTGGCCTGGCATCTGATCCATATCTCTGACAATACTTTTTCAGAATGCGTACGCAAAACCAGCACATAAACAGCCGGAACCCACAAAGTCAATCAGAAAAAGGAAAGCTGACGCCCACAGATCGCACATCTTACCCACCTCGCGATTCTCAAAAATCAAAGGCTGTAACGCATGCTGTATTCACCACCCCATCCACAGCCCAAACGTTACAGAAAACACTTACAGCCACACAGAACTGAACAACCACTGCACCCAACCCTGTACATGGATAACACTGCCTGAAGTATGGCATTCCGCATGGCTTCAACTCGGATTTTAGAATTACCATCACATCTTGACACACGTGGCATTTCAACCAATGTGGAAAGTTGGCCTTCTATTATATATAACCACAATGGTGCCACTTCGCGACGGCTTGGGGGGCGGGACAATCCATAGGGTTTCCAGAACGAAGAAATCACCCAGCTAGAGTTAAACCGAGACTTACTCCGTATTGTTACGTCAAAGTAAACATTCTCAGTCACCTTATCGACTATGACAGAAGCAGCTGACACGGTGGTCTAGTAGTCTGGTGTAAAGATGCTAGGAGGGGCACTTCAATGAACTCAGCTGGAGCCGCACGTACGCTCAAACAAACCCCAAGAATGACCGAAAGAGGAGGAAGGTAACCATGAAATAGGGTGAAAAACGACGACATGGTAAAGATAAAATTGCCAAGAATGATGAACGCAAGAAGAAATTGGCTCTTGAAGTGGCTGAAAAGCGATAACACTTGGCAGTTATTGTTTGGTGTCCAGAGCACCTCTGCGTACGTAGGAAACACGCAGAGGCCGTGCACTGTATACAACAGAATGCACGATTTCTCGCAGGTTTTGCGCATCATTCTGGGGTTTTGACAACAGTTACGCGTTGAAGTGAGCGCCGCCTATTTACCTAACAACACCCTAATTAACTTCATCAAGGACTCAGAGCTCCTCGAGTGAAGGGTCGCGAGTGATATAAAGTAATGCATTCACTATCGAGCTCGTACGAGCTCGATATTGGATAATTTTTTGGCGATTAGCTCTGCTGTTATTTTATTGATAAACATTTTATTCCGAGTTTTAAACAGAATAGTGGTGGCTTAGCTTGACTATGCTGGGAGACAGGTAGAGTGAACAAAAGAGCGGATGAACGATTGAACCACAGGCGGATGAACGTACGGCTGAACCCCCGATGGATGGACCAACGGACAAACCACGGGTAGACGGACGGGTGGTCGCACAAGCCACAAATAAAGCGAAGCATAGACAGAACACGACGGAGCAACTATGGAGTTCAATCAAACTTCATTTGGGCCTAGGTGGTACATATCTCTGAATTACGAATAAGAGCGCAAGCATAAAATGATGCCCCACAAGAAAAAAATTGACACACATCAGCGGTTTGTGTATCAAGCATTAACTCAAGCATTAACTGTGGTGCTGGTAGAGGCATCCACTATATTGTAGCGTAAGGTAATCTGGCCTTGGGTATGGCCTCAGCGTCAGGTGTGTCGTTTGTTTTCTCTGTGGGGCATGTTCTGTGTTCTCGCAGTAGATTTCAACTGAGAACTACGGTTGGATCGATGGACGGATGGACCATGGATAAACGGCAGGACAAACCACGCGTGGTTGGTCGGACGTATGAACCACAATTTTATGAATGAACAGAATAACTACGGATGAGTGTACGGATGGATCGGACGAACGGGCTAGCAAGTGAGTTATCTCAAGCGAGTGAAGCGCTGGTACACAAGTGACACGTCACTCTAAGAGCTTGCAGGGCTTCTGCAACGCAACAGCTGTGCGCCGTGTGACGTCACTGCCTCTCTATCCGTTGTAGAACTGCTCATCGTATGCAACAGAAAACTTCCGAGCATCAGCCAGTGTAGCTTATGCTACAAAATAGTGGATGTTTCTAGCAGCACGATTTCTAATGCATGAGTAGCAATCATTGCTTTAGAACTAGTTTGCTATCACGTCTATTTTGACAGTATTCTAATCTGTCAAGAATTCATCTGCCAACAAGTCTGTCTGGCACTGCCTATGGGTTTTTATAAACTCTGGCTGTGTGTCAAGTTGTCCCACAGCGAAGTTATCTGCAAGTACATTCACAGCTCACACTGAATGGTAAACAAGACCCCCTCTGTTGCCTTTATTAGCGCATCCTCTGAGCTGTCACATTTTAGCTTCTTGAAAGCTACAAGCTATGTGGATTCTGTCACATACGATATCACCTGTGAAATAACGTATAGATTTGATATTGCTACGACCTTGAAGACAATGCTCCAGCATGCGTGGTGTACGCTTGATTCTTCTTGAAGATCCTTTGATTTTTTATCGTTGTGGGTGAGTTTCAGAGAACACATGACAGAACACGGTAACGTACTTTGGCGACGCATGTACTTATCCTCGTCCACTTGCCTGCTATATGCATTTCACTGGAGCGCATCTAAGAGAGTGCATTTCCTAAAGTGATCCGCAAAAAGGTTTACTCAGGAAAGTAAAATTTATGTTGTGCTCATCAGTACAGTTACAGAGGATCCCCTCGAGACCTTAACTTCTCTAGTGAACAGCACGATATGCCTTTTCATGGAGTATTCGAGGGTTAATAGAGTTTTCTCCACTGTCTGCGTTCACTGCAGAAAGTTGTAGAGAAAAGCAGCACACACAGCCACATCCGTAGTTGCGCACAACGAAAACGTATAATCCATGATATAGTGCTGTTAGGCTCGTCGCACACGTGACGCGTTTCAAGTTACGTGATGCGCTGAAGATGTCTGAGATTGTGGCTTATAGTATTAAAAACACACGCAAAAATTCTCTTGTACGGAGCGCCTCCGCTAATTAAGTAAAACAGCACACAGAACGACTGGATTGCCCTAATGACGGCGCCAGAGTCCGGGAAGTTGTGAGCTGGTGAGTACCGGTGGTGACGTACCCGTCACCGGGTAAATGTCCGGCATGGGAGTGGTGGAGTGGCAGCAGGCATCGTAGCGCAAGTGAGTGTCGTCACGTTCGACAGATGGTAGTGTCATTTCTAGGCTGTACCCAGAATCTCTTCAATGCCAGGACCTTGTGAAGCTCATTCTCTTGACCTTGGAACAAAATTGGGTTGAATAAACCGCCCACGTTGATTCCGGTTCACCGACAGCAGCATACGAACTAGCAGACTTTGAGAGGCGCTGAACATGATGATCTCGCTGTTTCGACAATAGGCGCTCTGCAAGCATGAAGCCCGTGCGTCGGCAAAAGTTAAATACTCCTTCGGTTGAATCTGCCCATATTCCTTGCTCGCTGGCTGTTCAATTTATAAGCTGCTACCACACAAGGTCTGCGTAGAAGGGAACTCGTCACTAATCCAAAACTTGCAGCAGCATTGTACATTTAGAGACGAATTACCTTCCGTTCGTAGACCACGTGTGGTGCAACCAATGAGGCATTGGTGGAACCAGGAAGACAATGGGCACTCGGTTTTCTACCGACTCTAATAGCCCAACTGAGTCTCCGAAGCTTTGACTCCATTGTGAACTGTGCAGAACAACCTTGCAGCGCTCCTGGTGCCCTCCCCATGCACCGGGGCTTGGAGCACAAAACCTGCACCACAAATTCTGGTCGCTTCTATAATGAGACCTATGTGGTTGTGAATGCCTCAGCCGGGAATTTTGGTAAAAGAGCGTGATGCCATGGTAGTTGAGGAGTCGATCTTTGGCACCTCGAAGCGAAGGCAGGCTGCTGTGAGCCCGTTTGACGAGTGTTCATACTTAGGCGTGAGCAGCCACCTTGTTAGGGGGTCCACTGGGCGCAGGGACCCGCAAGGGTGTGAAGGCGATCAGGTGGAGGAGATAATTCAAGCATTCTAGCAGTCAGAGCATATATTTTGAGAGGGGCGAAGTCACAACTTACAGTTATAGAATCAAAGAAAATATGCTCTATCGGAGGAGTGAACAATAACTAAGGCGATTGCCGCCTTCTATGCTTCACAGTATTCTGTCGACTTCGGAATGGCTGGACTTGCAACCAGTTTGTTAAGTCTATATACAACCGCATTTGCGAAAACGATGCTCTACATATTCGGCCACGCTTACGTATGCTGCTCAAGAAGAAGCGGGATGCGTTTTTGAAGGGCGTTGGCTCCAACTTGCCATCTTGCTTCATTATGTCATAGATCAGCGAAAGTTTCGGGAGAGCGGCGAGATTATTAGGTTGCTGCAAAGCGCAATTGAAACTGGGTTCGTGGCTGTGGTGTGACTGGGAACGTCGCTGATGCCTTGTCAGTACACGAGTGCCTGATCCATTTCGGTAAGCGACAGCACTTGATACTGACTGGAGAGATGCGCCTGTACAAGTTATCACAGAGTGTTTTGCCTTGCTAGTTGAAGTTCTTTATCCGTGTATGTTGATTTAGAGAGATAGAGAGCAGATTTGTAAGTAGTGCAGATGAGTGTTTCGTTCATGGGTCACGGCTGGTATGACCCTGTCGATTGATTCGAATACCATAGGGAGGCCCTCTCAAGAACGAGAATACATATTTAAGATAAATTGTGTGGCTTGTCTGAAAAGACGTTGGAGAAATTCAAGAAAAATGCAGTGCGAATAAAGACTGTATAGATCATGTGCTGTAAACGAGATATTCTTGTGTATATTCGTGGTGGCTGACAGGGAACTCGCATGCGGATATACAGCCTGAGAGCAAGAAAGCTTGCAAGCTTGCAAAAGCTCCTGTACAGAAACAACATCAGGGGCGGAAGTAGACTGCTGTGTGTAGAGCGTGACGTTGTATTATGATTTTTTCATTCCACTGCGATTCCATTCCCATATACAGAATGAAAAATGTGGTGATTTGGCAAGGGTATGAAAGGTGGTTATGCCTGCAAAGGTTCTCGAGAAGGGTGGAATTGTTGGAGAGTTTCTGAAAAGAGGACCACAGCAACTAACATGTCTAGAATATTCTTCGTTTTAGTGAAACGCTTTGTGATATATGTGACGCGTAAATGAACCCTATATTTGAGTTATTAGTGTTCTCTCTGAATTTTTTTACTCGTACATTTAAGATCTTCCGATGATTCGGGCTGTTGCATCCTTTCATTTCTTGCGGGGGGGGGGGCGGGGATCCAAAATAGGTACCCGACTGGGCCGATATATCAAGCTCAGTTATACAGGGGGAGATAGATAGGAGTGAAGAGGACGCACGTGCGACGGTTGCAAGTGTAGTTAAACGCTTCAGCACCAGAGCCAACTGTGGCATTAACTCTTCGTTATCTTACCTGGGGCACTGCCTGTTATTCCAGAACAACTATGAATAAAAGAACTTGGTGTTGGGCTAGTTGGTAAAGCATTTCGAAAAGTTAATTCGAGCGCGAAAACTTGACACGATCACTCCTACACGCACACACCCTTGCATCAAACACACACAGTGCTGTGTGTGTTTGATTCATGGGTGTGTGCGTGTGTGAGTGATTGTGTCAAGTTTTCGGGCTCGAATTAACTTTTCGAAATGCTTTACCAAATAACCCAACAACAAGTTCTTTTACAATACATTTCTAGTGCAGTGGGCCTGTCTTTTAAAAGAGCGCTGTGTGTGTTTGATGCATGGATGTGTGCTAGTTTAAATGATCGTGTGAAGTTTTCGCGCTGGAATTAACTTTTCGAAACTATGAATAACGCATTGCGAAACACATTTAACCAATCATAACATTCCCTCATGACAGTGATCATGCGAGGCACAGTGTGTGACATGTGAAATTAACGCTGTGGTAAACCCAAGGCAGATGTGTGTCTATTCTCCTTAAAAAGCACGAAAAGGTAAGCAATAGTTGGTAAAGATATCAAAGTCACGTCAAGATATCAAAGTCATAAAGACCGGGGCCGCACGTTCCAGCTCTCGCTGGTGCAGTTAAGTTGAGCGGTCAGGGAACGCAAAGTGATATAATGATTAGACCTGCCAGCAACTCAAGTATTCCAAATTTAATAATTTATTTTTACTAGCTTCCTAAAGATGGCATATTTGTATTAAAAACTGAAGGTTGTTGTGTTTGTACACAGTTTCACTTAAACCCTTTCTTATGGCACGCCTGTGCTCCGAGATAATAAACTTGGATGCTTAATTGTTATTCGAACTATTAGGCATTTAAAAACATTCAAGTCTGTGCAAAGCTCCTTCTCATATTGACTCGCCTGAGGCATAAAGACGATGCGAGAATGGTTCGTGCTTTGCATTGCTACGAAAGGCAGGCCTCTTGAACACTGTTTGAGGCATTGACGTCTTGACGGGTGAAGTGTTTTTGTGCATGACCAAAATAAGCTTATCTAGCAGCAAGAAATAGGAGTGAGCAAAGATAAACCTGTTTCACACAATAATTGAGCTGCTGTTGCTTTTGATTGCAACAAAAGTTATAGTAACCAGACACCAGCATTCACACTATCCACGTAGCCCAGGCAAGGACAACGCATGCACGCTTCTGTAGTGATTATTATGCTCGTGCACTAGTGACCGGATTCTCTGCCCACACAAGTATCTGACAACGGCACCTACCAATATCGTTAGAATAATATGTGGGGTTTAACGTCCCAAAACCCCCATATGGTTATGAGAGACGCCGTAGTGGAGGGTTCCGGAAATTTCGACCACCTGGATTCCTTAACGTGCACCCACATCTGAGCACACGGGCCTAAGACATTTCCACCTCCTTCGAAAATGCAGCCGCCGCAGCCGGGATTCGATCCCGTGACCTGCAGGTCAGCAGCCGAGTACCTTAGTCACTAGACCATCACGGTGGGGCTACTATTGTTAGAGGCTACGTGGTTGCGTGTTACGACACTGGCCAAAAGGGTTCTTTGATATTTTATTTCACCGGAAGACAAGGCAAAGGCAAGTGTCATTATTTGTATCTACGCTTCCACACTATTCCAAGACTAAAGGCCGTACGTAACAGACGTATCACTCTAGCAAGGAGCCGTGCGCTTAACCTCAACAACTTGAATGCGTAATCATGTGGATAACAATTAAACTTCAAAGCCGGATATCTTGGAGCACAGGCGAGCTAGAAGAAAGGTTTTAAAAGAAACTGTGCAGCAACATCACTCTCCACATTTTTTTTATACAAGCATGCAAACTCTCTGAAGCCAGCTGAATTATTATATATTAGGTAATAATGTTGCGTACAGCAATAATTTCCCCCTCACTTTGCGTCCCTCAGTCATCTAACGTATTCGCACTAGTGGTTTTCGCCTGCCTAGTCGGGCCTTCCTGTTGGTATTTAAAGAAAAAAGAAAAACTGAAACCTTAACTTTTCATACCCGGAATACAGTTCACGTGTTCTCGAGAGCCGCAATAGCTGATCGGTGGCTTTTTCTTGCCATGCTCAAAAAGTTTTGCAAATATCTGTTGATGCAATTCAATTAACTCAAGTAACCCATATGTGAAAATAAATCAAGCTATACTTGAGCAGTAATAAAATGAATATATATCTCAAAACAATTTTCTTAGCTTGACCGTTGTTATATCGAGTGACCGTTGTTATAACGAAGAAAATTTTTATATGTAGTGACCGAAAAATTTGTTTTTGACGCAACTCCAGCGAATGTGACTGCCGTCTTATTTCGCACTAAAAAAAACCTACATCTCTTTGATGGTGTGTAGCGGCAATTATACATCCTCCAGAGGAATGTGCATGATACGAATCACAATCAGTAGTTGTACCTGCCCTCGTAGGTTCAATCAGAGTTATTTCCGTCTAATATTCAATAATTGCAATCTCGCTAAAAATGCCATCGTACTACAGGCGATGCAACAGGTGGCAAGCATTCGAATGAATAGACAAGCAGTGCCACATCCCGTTCACGACTGCCAGCTGCATGAACTCAGCCCATCAGTATAAAGACCGGGTGCCATCAACATCCGGCTAATAATACCTAGATTCAGATACATCAAGCACGATGGCGTTGATTCAGGACTTGTTCCTAGCGTTTCTGAACGCTGTTTCAGTCGTAGTGTTCTTAAATTTACCAGACAAATCTGAATATGATGTGGTAAAATTAAAAAGGCAGTATGACTATATCATCGGTGAGTACCACACTTAAGTCCATTCTTGCGGTTCCTTGAGTTGCATAGCCTAAGCCAGCATGTCTAATATAATAGACACGGTTGGAATTGTCGCTTTGTCGTATATTGAATTTATTACACTTCTACAGTGGAAGCTGTTATGAGATCCCAACATGGGTCATGGGTGACGCCGTATTTGTCCGCCACCGCCACCACTGGTGTTTGTAACGGCTCTATCACGAAATGGGAAAAATGACAAACAAAACTGCCAATGACACAGGGAGACTAGAATACGGTTCCGCTGCGTGCAAGCCCAGATTCCACCGCTGAGCTAGGCGGTGCTTGTGATTTGCTCGCAAACTTGCCTTAGGCTAGCTTAATGCCGGGAAAATAATCGCGTTAGTATGAAAACTAAAGCGTTTTAGAACACTCAAAGGAACAACAAGGTGTCAGGTGATGCCAAATTTAGTATATGTGAAGCTAGCGAAACGGCCGCGAGTGCATCATGAGCATGGCGTGTTGTCATGTTCTTATATGACATGCATGCCAATATTATCGTGTTTGCATCAGTCATATCTCTTCGTTCTTCATTGACGCCATGTAACATCAAAGTGTTTTATGTGAAGCTAGCGCGATGACTGCGAGCGCACCATGAGCGCATGGTCTGTATTCATGAGTTACACGACATGCATGTGATGATTTCATCGTTAGGACCTGTCACATAAGTTCGTTATGCAGTCATGTCATACCATGGCTGTTTCGCAATGTGTCATGTGAACAAAAAAGCACCGCATGAGAAGTAAGACCATGACATATAAATCTTGATATTCATGTCGTACATATAAATATTTTTGATTTATGATTTGTCAATTATGCTCGTCATGCAGTCATGCCACACGAATTTTCGTATAGATCCTATTATCGAAATGGCCAGGAGAGCTAAATGTCTTAGGTGGCAAGATAGATAGATAGACCGACAGAAATGCTCAATGCCGTCAAAGTTCGCAAAGAAACGTTTCGCATTAAAAAAACGCAACGACACGGTATTGGTCACACAGAGGAGTGGAAGGTGATCATTGCGCTGGGAGCACATTCCTTGAAGCGATTCTATGGAGATATACTTTACACCGTACCCACTCTTTCGAACTGATTTCATACATAATTATTGAAATATGAATAACCAGTGCACGCACACCACACGAACATTACATAAATACATGCTCACTGAGCAAACTAATGTAGTCTTGCTTTTTATTTTTGTCATTGGTGTGAATGTTTTGCTGCGTAAAAGCATATTATATCCTTGAAAGATTGTATTCCTGAATGTCTGTTCCACATGACTTTCAAGTCTTTTATTTTTCATCTTTTTTTCTCTTCAGAACTGGTGTGCTATCACTGCTTTCATTGTAAAAATGGCTAGGCGCCTCTGTCCCACTCTTTGAGATTCAAGCGACTTTTACTCGCAGTATCCTCAATCTTTATTGAAAATAAAGAAGTTGCTATATAACAGAGGACGAAGTCACATACCATATGAATATTTGAGCATGCACTTGTACCAAAGAGAAGTCTTTTACATCTTGTTCTTCATCTTCCATGATCGAAATGAATAAAATTGAGAGAAAAAACGCACAAAACTGTAAAAGAGAAGAAGACAGAAAGCCAGTATAAAGATACAATCAAAAAGAAACATTGATGCCTACCCGACTGCGCACTTTATTCAGACTTGGCACCATCACTGCCACGCTATTTTTATTTATAATTCGAGTCTCAAGGTTTAGTTCTTGTACTCAGTCCTAATTTTCGTATTGTTTTTCAGGGGGGGGGATGCCGCGTCTTGATGATTAGCACCGGTTTGAGTATCAAAAGTGAGTACTAGGAATAAAGTGTAGACAAAAACGTCACCGTCTGTTTCATCTTTGTGTTGGCTGATTAAATCGGGAAGATTCACCTTATAATCAGCCAATATCCTTGACTGGGTACGGGCCATGTGCAGAGGCAAACAACAACAAATCACTATTGCAATGGACTAGTAGTTAAGAGTCAGAAAACTTTCGCTGCGTTGGCACTCACGCAGCGCTATGAAAGATGCTTATTACTCACTTCCACTGAGCGAAAATATCTTCACGAATTGCTGGTGGTTATGACCTAGCATGTATTTCTTGGTCACCGCAGTTGGCGCAGGCTCCGCAGGATGCGCTCTCGCCAACCGCCTGACAGCTGATGGCAGTTCCACCGTGTTGCTTCTCGAAGCCGGGGAATTGGAAGGAGCCGCCCTGCAGGTTCCTTTTTTCTCAGCAATCTTGCAGCGGAGTAGCGTAGACTGGGACTACACGAGTGAACCACAGCAGAATGCCAGTTTATCCGCGGAAAACCAGGTGAAGTTGCATTGAAGTGAACCTTCGGGTTGAATTCATCCCAAAGAGACAATGTGCGTACAGGCCAGGTTTTCACTCTAGCAGCGTGTTTGGTTTTCTCTGTCTAGCTCTGCCTGTTTCTGTGGTGCAATAGTGGGTCCTGACAGGAGCGTGATTGTCGGACTGAAATACGTGCTGATATGGAAGTGGTAAAGATGTTACGAATAACGGATACGTATGCAGCCCTGGAATATGTCGCTACACAATAATATTCCTTGGAGTTTCTCTAACGATTAACTGTCACCTAGAAATTAAATACATAAAAATATAACATACATACACTTAGTGATAAACATTTTATATACACAAGGGTCTAGCATAGTTTGCTACAAACGCATGTAGATTAGTAAGAGGATGTGTGATGGTTAAGACGGACTTGTTGTGAAGAAGGTATGCTGTGATAGGCAACCTGAATTCATGGTCCTTATGGAGAACCAGTGCAAGTCTTGAGGCTACAAATAACCTCAAATGATCGTGCGTGAATTCCAAAAGAATGATTGTTTTGTCAGTTTGGCACCTATGATCTGTGCACTTTTAGCACAACCATTTTCGGAGAAGCTAGCCGCATCAACTCTGGAAATAATCATCGGGTAGCTGCTATAACTTGAAAAACAGAGAAAAATAATTTGGTAAGTGTACTTCATCCAGGAAGGATAAAACTGCGGCAACTGAAGAAGAAGCTACTTACTGTAAGAGTGAACAGGAAGAAAGCTTGGACTATGATGCCCTTCTAGCGAGGTCGTCTTAACCATCTGAAAAATGAACAGAGTGCTCGATTTGAAAAATGAACAGAGCCATCAATTTAAGGGCAGGATTTATTTCAGCCTCTGCATTGACGAATGAACTAATTGGCCACTCAAACAGCAACGCTATTGGCACCTCTTCGTGTTCAAATATAGAGCCGTGCTAACGAAAAGAAAGATCAAAGCATTCTGCAAGTACCTGCTTACACAAGCGGCAGGTAATTTCTTAGGAGCATCTTGAACGCGCTGCAACTCGCCATACTGAGATGGCATTATAAAAAAGGTATTGAATAAATCTCAGCAAATGCCTATTTTAAATACGTCCGATTTGTTATAGAATATCTTATCAAATAAACACGGGCTGCCCGGTGTTAAAGAGGTGTGGCGAACTTTTAAACATATCACAATACATTAGTTACTGTTATTTGAACGAAAAATTGGCAGCAGATGTCCAGCATGTAGCTACATGATATATGACGAAGTGTTCATCCCATTTTCTCTAAGGAAATCAGCGTTTTGTCATGTAAGGTAAACTATAACATCCAACTTCGCTACCATATTGCACGCGCGTCATTGCAAGCAATAAAATGTCTTTCTTTATCCGATTGTGCCCTCATTACGCACATAATGCAGCAGCCGTCATTTCATCTTGCAAAGTTCATTGAGTATAAAAAAAACACCACGACATCACTAGATTTACGAGACACAAAAGTGATGTGATTGAAAGGTACTTTGTAGAAGTTGCTAATTTTACTTTGCGCTCTGCATCTTCTTCGTGTGCATGGGGATTGGTAGTGTAACGAATACGTGTTTCGCGGGCCCGAATGATTGATGAATTTAAATCAAAAGGAGTGAATGCAATGTGGTCCTTTTTAAAAACTAGGGGGTGTGAATGGTCGCCTTTGAGTTGTATCGCAGTCCGTTGTCATGCAGTGAATTGCCAGTCCCTCTATTTTTTTCTTCCTCTTCTTCACTACTCTCTCTCTCTCTCTCTCTTCCTAATGCTCAAATTTTCCTTCCTCAATAACCGGTGTAGGGCAACCAATGAGCAGGTTAGCTTCCCTGCCTTCTTTTTTTCTTTCAAGCCTTCAGCATAGTTTCTGGCGCAAGTCTTTCGACTTTCCTATAGGTCACTCACTCATGACAATTCGTTCCTTCATCCTTCTTACTGTTCCTTGAATCACCTTGTTGGAGACTATGTAGATTGCTTGCAGTTAGCGTGGTTTCTCGTAAAGTGGCCCTTCAATAACTTTCCAAGCATCCTTGTCATGGATTCATCAAAGGAGCCTATTTTCTTAGGAAATCAGTCCCGCATATTTTTTTTTAAAATACACTCAGTGCGAGTAGAGCTTCAAAGATTTGTCGCACGCACCACAAGGATAACTTTTCTATAATTCAGTTTTATTCGACTGCATGAATTTTCAGTGTGATCACGCCCACACGCATTACTAAGACGCGGCCTCCAGTGGCAGCATCAGAAAATACCGAGCACGCCATCCTCCATTTAGCCTATACATGATACGTAGCCAAGACGTGGTGATTTTTAAAGCCTGTAACGCCACTTTTCGATAGAAGAGCAAGCGATTTAGAGCTGACTATGAAACTTTTAATGTAAAAAAACAGGCAAGTTGCTGCGCTATATTAATTGGCACGAATGTTCTCTGGAAGCCTTGACTTTACATCCGCAGCGTTTTCTGAACTTGCTCAAATAGAAAAAAGGCAGGACTGCGCGGAAGGCGCAGCACGGTCATAGCGAAAGCCTAAAGAACGGCTTTTTAGAGGTTTTTCGAAGCGCTCTTCAGGTAAATGCTACAAGCACACTTGCTGGGTACCGACTGCGTCATAAGTGTTCATCATGTTTGCATGGTAGGCTGGCATTTGCTATGCTAAATTCATTCTTCGAAGAAGCATGCTGTCTGCTGAACACTTGTAACAAACTTTCTGGTGCATTCAGTGGCCGACGACGATAAACTACGCTTCAAGTAGGTATGTGCCACAGTGAATGGGCGATAAAGGACAAGCTTTTGTAATGTGTTGGAGAATTCGATGACCTTCTCGTAACACGATTCGCATTTTGTGATGCCTGATTATTTCTTTCCTGTTCTAAATACTTTTATTACTCGTATTACCGTGAGTCCTTAACTGAAATCAGGCCTGCATAAAGCAGGTTTCAAAACGAATCCCAAGCACCGGCATCACTCAGCGGTAGAATACTGGGCTGGGACGCAGTGGACCCCGGTTCAAATTTCTCCTTGTCACTATAAGTCTTTGGTTTATTTGTGCGATAATGGTTGCGTCAACGGCAGCGACAGCGGCGGCGGACAACTACGGCACTGCGCGTGACCCGAGTTGTGATCTCATACTTTCCCTGTAATAGTGTTGCAGGACCCCTTTGAACAACAATCGCGAATTGGAGCCCGTGTCGGTTTGCGTATTCTCTTCATCCGCGTTCGTTTAGCGCCATACCTATTTTTCACATGTTTGGTAACCACTACACCATCACTATGCTGTATTCATTGGAGAGAGTACTTCTTGTCTCCAGTAAAACAAATCAATTCTCACAAATTTCAATCTCATAACCTTGTAATTAAATTAAATGTGCTGTAGAGACTCATGACTAGGGAGTTAATCTGTGCATTATTATTTTCCCAAGGCAAGTAGAAGAAATAGTAATCCACTACCTGAGCTATACTTGAATAATGCCCGCTTTTTCTGATATATTACCTAATCATAGAATAAAATAAATATTTTTCTAATCACAATGCGTATTAGGGAGAAAGATTATGATCCCTTAATATGCAAGTGACATACATAACCGCACGCGACATACATAGCCGGAAAAGACACCGTTGGTCTAGTTCAGTTCTGCGTAGCTGCATCATGAACTTAGCGCAAGAAAGATGGACCCAAAAACGGGACTGATAAGGAGAGCCGCAACTGACAGTTGTTTATTACGAAAACAAAAACACCCAGCGAAAGATAAAGACTCTATTGCGCATAAGCAAATATATTTGATGAAGGAGCATCAAAAATAATATTACGAAACCAAATATTCAAAAGTCATGTGAATTGTAATTCTTATCTGAGAAAACCACGTCCTGTAAAGCCACGGTGACTGTGAGTCATTTATAATTGCGATGTAAATATTTGACTAGGTTGTGTAACACAGTCTCTTTGTGTCTTCATGCGAACGCGTCACTGCGCGTTGCCTCAACCGCAGTTGTTGAAACGATGAAAAGTAGATCAAGTCGTAGCTGGGCGTTGACGTCACTCTCTCCCTCTCCGCAACAGCTGCCGGGTCATCTCAACACACCTAGGTGGTTTTGCTTCTCCGCCTGCTCGCAAGACAGCTTTATCTAGCTTCACCCTCTCCATCTCCCGCAACACTCGACCAAACGTCGAGTGGAAACACTAGAGAGGATCAGAATAGCGCACCGCAATCTCTTGCAGTGTGGTCGCTACCACTTCGCATCCTTCGTAACACGAGCCGTTATTTGCGCTTGTGGTCCGCCCTCAAAAAATGCAAGAAAGGGTGCGGTGCGTATGGCCCGCAAAGTGGTAGTTTCGAGAATATGACTAGTTTCCATGCATTCGGTTTTGCGGCGGGGGGGGGGGGGGCTCAGCTTTTTAGATTATTACTTAGGGGAGGGTTGGGTGCTGGGGGGCAAATGCTATTCTAAATTTTATATTGCGCCCACTACACCTGTAACGCCACTAACAACTGTGAACATTATTATAAACCTCCCTAAACTTTCAACTCAATTATCTGCGATGAAACGTACACAAAATCCAACCCGTCTTCTGTGTCTTTGCGTTTCAAATAAACGTTTACTCGAGTAAAGGCTACACCGAGTTTTCCTTCAAGCCATTCTTCCAGCACCCGCGTCGACACAATTTTCAGCCGGTTCAACAGCGCGCGCACCGCTGCTGCTTCGCATCCCATCATGGTCACAGTCAGGGAGATGGTCCATATTTTTTTTTACAAATGTAGTGTCTAAATGTACCTGAGAAGTAAAACTCGTACCACTTTTCAAAATCATGGTGCCTTAGATTCATGGCTCGCAACCGCATGCAGGCGCACGTGCAACCAAATTTGAGTACTTATGTTGCCTCTTAGCTGTTGGGGCATACCAATCAGCAGTTATCAGTCACGCCTCCCCTGGTTTCTCTTCTTTGCTTCTGTTTGTCTCGTGCTCATGGCATTTTGTGAATCATTAAACCTCTAGTTGTGCAATTCTTTCATGATAACATGTGTGTGTGTGTAATGTACAGTTCAACTATATATTAAGGTTTTTTTTAGTTAACGCAAGAACTACACGAACAAACAGTTCACTAGAACTATGTTTCTTTAATGTTTTTTTATTTATATATTAACATCAAGTGAAGGCGAGCGCAGCGAGAGCAAGTTCGCGTACGTCCCACTTTACCAGGATGCAACAGTGTGGCTCTTGACGCGCACAAATGCCGCGGCGCAAGCGAGCACCGAGTTGAGCAGAGTTCAGATGGAATGAAAGAAAGATGCGATGCGAGTGTAATCGTCTGTGTACTGCAAAAAGCTCATGCTACAAGGCTGAAATGCTATTGATGTAAGCATGCCTTTAACGTAGCCTGAAGTGCGTGTGACCGAGGCGCAGCCAGCACAAGCGTACACGCCCTAACTTCTACGCACTCTATGCGGCAATGCAGCAAATGACGTCACACTTCCAATTACCCTGAATTCAGACGAATGGCACCCACATGTAAAGGCTGCTGTTTACACATAGCTGAGCAACAACCGCTTATTTCTAGCTTAATTTTCAGAGTAGCTGATGATACCCTGTGGTAAATAGAAACCTTTCAGTTTACCTGATCACGTACTGCACGTAGTAAATATAGTGCCGCTTCGCTCAGTACTCTGACCGTATACGTGCCCACCAAAGATTGCTGATATGAGCCTGTGCCACTTCAGAAGCAACTGAAAACTTCGATAAGCTGATCTGGTTGGTAATGTAGAGGTGCTTGTTATCCCTGAAGCGATCAGAGCGTGATTTGTACACCATTGTATGTCTGCGGTTTCGCTGCATACTTCATGTTGAGGAGACAGACACTGTGACAACCACTTAGCTGGAAACTGAAACTAGTGATTGTATATTGCTCATACAATAGACAGTTATAGTTTAGCGTTATCGTGATAGCGTAGGTTAAAAGAATGGCGTTACCGTGCAGCAAACGTTCATTGTGGGCAGCGTCTTATAGTTTAGAACGATACAGTTTACGTGGTTAACGAGCCCCAGCTGGGATGGTGGCGCCACCCATTAAATATTTAATAAGTTAAGCGGTGAAAATCAAAAGGAAACGAGAGTGTTTGCCTATGCCACCGTGAGAAGCATTGTTAGAAGTTTATTTTATTGATATTAAAAGTAAATGAATATGAGCCACGCGCCAAACGCGAAAACATCTATGTTGCCGATTTGTTTACATTAATGTTGCAGTTAGACCTAGACGCGTTCAAAATGGGAAGCTATCTCAAAAACTACGCCAACTTATCCGTACTACTCGGTCATCGAAGCTAACTGAAGGCAAGCGAAGCCACTTGCAACAGTCGTTTGCTGCCAACAAGGTGAATCTTTCAATAACTATGCCAAAATCACTTCGAAGCGGGCGTCCGAGAGCGCCGCTATGTTTACGTACTTTACACACGCCTATATACGCTACCACGGTAACGTGAAATCTGAAAAACACCGTGCGTACGGGAAGCAGTATGGTTGACGTACGTATCTGCGCATGTGCACTTCGATTCCGGTATCACGGTACACCCGGTAACCCGGTAAGCCCGGTGTATATAACTCTCTAATAATACGGAACGCCTTACTCGCTCTTTCATTTTGTCTGTAAGTCGATTTAACTAACTCATTCATCTCTTTTGAAGAATAGCATGTCAGACGTCCTTCAACAAAAGGGCCTTTGATAGTATTCCAATATGTTTCTTCTACCTCGCCGAAGTCCTCTAATTTCTTTATCGCGAAGCGTGCGCGATTACATAACCTTCAGGAAAGAACAATACAGGACACAAACTTGGTGACATTGCTAGTTCAACATGTCGAACAAAATTTTCAAAAAGAAGGACGCAGGCTACATAGGTCTGTACAAAAACTATTTTATTTATTTCGAAGCTGCACACAACGATGCGCTGCTGGGTAAAAAAACGCACTGGAAAATAATATGTGCAGATATTATGGACATTGTATATGATATTTTCTAGACAACAGCATAGAATCGGTAGTGAACAGAAATAGGCTACCGTTGCGACTGGCAGCCTGCTGCTTGGCGCAAACCACAAGGGAAAGTTTTTTGCGGGGCGTGTAACCAAAAATGATCAAAAATCTTACCTGGCTCAAACAAAGACAACGAAAAGAGTATTATGACACTTGCTTACTAGCTGAGTCCACCACTTGTTTTTCCATTGCAGATTAACAGATTTCCCCGTGGAAAAGTCTTCGGAGGCTCAAGTTCAATCAATCACGTTATATATACAAGGGGAAACAGGAAGGACTTCGACAAATGGGCAACTCACTATGGTGCCGAAGGCTGGTCTTACGCCGATGTCCTGCCGGATTTTATCGCTATTGAAAAATCATACTTAGGTATCGAAAACGGTAAGGAATGCCTTCACTACGTACGATATGTGAATGCTCTTACAGTTACATTTATTCTTACCAGTGAATTGATCTGTTTATTTCGCATCCAGTCTTGCTTATTGAGAGAAAAGCTATATGGGGCTCATCAAACGCACAAATAGACCTTCTACGCCATCGGCATGTGCACGAGTTGTACGAAAAATAACTGCTGAATGACATCGCTATGCGACGTTATGATGATACCGCAGATCACCAAAATTCGTGGCGTGAAGCGCATGACGTGGCGTTAATAACTGATAACTAATTTATCTCCTTGGTCAAAGGCAGACTGATCCCGGTGGCACTGCAAGACAACGTCAGCTTGCAATGCTTCTAATTCACGTTAGGCGCAGAAAGCTTTCCGTTGGAGGGTAGAAATGTGCATCTTTGAGCATAAAACTTGGAGGTAGCATAAGCGCGATTCACCTTCAAGAGTGAAACGCGATAGTGCAGTCGAGCATAGTTCACATCAACTTCCCAATCACTAGCCTCGTATTGTTTCTTGGTGTACATTTCATCGCTGCCGCAAATAAAGGATACTCTGTGAGTGCACAAACAAGCTTTGCAAACTATCCATAGCATGTCTACTGCTGGGCTGATACTCTTGCCAAGTAGCTACTACATCAAGTAGCTACTACATCATTTTGCGAATCAGCGAAGTACCCGCTATGTGTCCGTAAGGTTACACGTAAACCTACGAAGCTGTGAACATTGGTAATGCATTTTATAATGAAAGCGACCGAATATGTCTAAGTGCTTATAAATGAGTTGGCCTTTAAGCCCTTAATTTTTCTGCCATACGCATGTCTTGGTACCTGGCAGGATTTTATGCATCTGGCATGCAACATTACGTGTGCTAAGGTTCGAGACATGAAATTACGTGGCATTCGATGGTATTGTCATAATGATTTTTCGCAAGCAGTTCCATGCAATTGTACACACTTGTGGTAGAACCCAGTCCATCGGGGCGCCTTAGGCTTCTCACTTGAACCTCACGTGTTCAATACCGGCCGTGGCAGTCACATTTTGGAAGAGGCAAAATGACAGAGATCTTTGTATTGCCCAATGTAAGTGCATGTTGAACAGCACCAGATTGTCAGAGTTTCTGTAGCCGTCCAATGCATCGTTTCTCATAACCTGATCATGGGTTTCGAATATAAAACCTCAGTCAATAGTATGATTTTCGTGCAATACTTGCTTGCGACGTAGCAAGACCCCGGTTCAATTGCCACTAAAGTCATTTTTAATTACTCATTCATTTACATCTATTCCAAACTTTACGCTTAAGTCGGTGAAGTACGACGCTGATATTTTACTCATAGTCAATGAAGCCTTCACCAATACCTAATGGAAGTATCTATGATACATGAAGATTACCAATACCACATCCCCATATATCGATTTGCGGTCACATCCCATCTATTTGGCAACCACCACTGAGTCTTTATTATTACGCAGTATTGTATATCCGTCACCATAACTATGCTGCTTTGAAGTGCTACCAGACTCTGTGGAAGCTGTACAATGTTGAAATAACCCCGCGTATAGAAATGTATAGGGACACTCAATAGGTTGTTTCAATATACATATAATACGTGCAATATAAGGATAGCTCATTATGAAAAAGATTGTAGTAGTGGCATACTAGCAAATGCATTCATAAGCCAGGGAAAAAATATCTGGGTAAACAAGCACAAGAAATTTTATACCGGAATGCTTTACTGGTTGCGGAGGTGCTGGTATTCCGCAACGACAATAACAGGTGCTTTATAATACTGTTATTTAATGTCGCCAAGCACTAGAGATATCGAGGATACCGCACATATCACAAGCTACCACCAGATAAAAGCGGTATCTCTGCTCATGTATTTAACCCTGATGAGTTTGACTTTTAATATTGCCCAAACTGCACTTCAACAAAAGTAGCTTCTCAAATGGGCTGTCGTCTAGGCTACGTCGGTTAGGTTTCTACAAACCTTCGCCAAATGGCTGGCCATCCCCCATAAGTAGAAGTGCTGGACCGGCCTTCAGATGCACCGACTTTCGCCTGGAAAGACGACCATTGCGTATTTAAGTAACATAATATGGAGGCAGAGGACACTAGACAACACTAGTCGTTCAGTAGACATGGAAGCCGGTCGCCTTCTCTGTCTCCAACTAGACGAACAATTTGCTGGGTATAGAAAAAACTTCATTTCCTCAAAGAAACACGACAGTTCATTTCCGACAAACAAGTAGCGAGATAATGTGTCCTACCTAGTGTAGTGGCGTAACCGTTTCATCGTGAAGTAGTTCACTGCTGATATACAAATACATTTTCTTGGAATTGCAAATACATGCACACTCTCAACTGAGTTTTTGCCGTCACGGGTTATTGCCAGTGCCATCGCTGCCATGTTGTGTAGAAAGTTAAAATCAATAACATCGCGACGTTTACCACATGTTCTATCTGGGAGCGAATTGGACAAGCACTGGCGAAGAACGGGGCTGAAAGGGAGATGAAATGAGAGGAGCCGGTCATCTCAGTCACACGGATTCTGCATGTGGTAGTATCACTGCACTTGCCGTGCCTCGTTGGAGTGCTCCTAAAGCATAGAAAAAAAAACGTCCGACCCTTATTTCGTGGTTGAAGCAGCACGAATGTACAGCGGAAGGGATGGATGAGGGGGGGACGCAGTCGCTTTAGCAGCATTTGCAAATGCGAACTCTGATCATAAAGGTCAGATCGAGAGCGCTGGCACAGCACTACCTTGCCGGACATCACCAAATGGCTCACATACGTGCTTACTTGGCGTTGCATGGAGCCAGCTGCGACAGTCACATTTCGACGCTGACATTGGGTTAGAGGCCGTGCACTATGCGATGCCAGCACACGTGAACGAACAGCGATGGATGTATTTCCAGTTCACTTAACTGCTGCGTGCATAATGATTGTGCCGTGGTTTCTCACGTTGTAAAGCTAATATATTATTATTATTATTATTATTATTATTATTATTATTATATTATTATTATTATTATTATTATGATAACTTCTACCAAGACAAGACAATCTATGCTGCATACATGGAGATGCCTAAACAGACAGCTACAAAATATTATGAGAGGACGAGCCTTTGAACTTGGATACAATACTAGCTGGGTGTAATTGCTAGTTACCGGCAGCTGTACGGCGGCTCGCCTTTTGCCATTCACAGACTGCCGTGCGCAAACGGCTTCCTTCGCGCACGCATGCCGCTCTTTTCCGTTCAAAGAAAAGCTCTGTGGCTTGCCGTGCAGCGACGTGGCCAATCAGCACGGATGAGCTGCATCGATGAGCAGCATCGTGTGCTTTGGATTTCCCCGTTTTCGGCATCAGCCACCTCTTGTATAGATATGCTTGCTTTTAAATGCCAATGCATTTCTTACTCTTTACTCTTACTCTCTCTCCCATGGCATCAGCTGTGGGCGCGTGCGCTTATCTTAGCCCCTAGCAACCGGAGCAGCTGGTGCGAGTGGAGTAGCGAACAGTGTGTAGACAGCAGGAGGGCGTTCTGGCCTGTGAGGGCACTCACACCGCGGTAGCGCTGTGGACACCCTAACTATGTGAAGAGAGTGTAGCAAAGTGTTTTCCCACTCTCCCGTCCACTCAATCGTAGGTATATAAGAAGTTAAGCGCGGCCCTTACTCTCGCCCATTCGCTGGCTGATGAATCTATGAATCAATGGTTATGGTGCAAATGCTCGTCTCATCAATAATTTGTGTCATAAAAATTACGACGCCATATACTCTTAGCGCGAGAAATGAAATGCATTCGCATTTCCTTCTGATTTCCTTCGCGGAGGTGGGAGCATTTTTTTGTATAAGCAGTTTTTGCTCTAAAGATGCGGATGTTTTCCATGTCGTTCCCATGCTTTTCCAGCAGCTCAAGGGTTTTAGCTTGTCGGGTATTCAAAAGGCGCAACACAAAATAAATAATGAGTTCCTAAGTTTGCAGGTGGACAAGTTGCTCCAACTTTCCACAATTAGAAACAACTACAGAAAGCATATTGTATACCCTCCTAGATTCGGAAAGCACCCAGCCCCACTCGCCAAGCCAAAACACCAATTATTTGAGTGTGGCTTTAAGGACGTTAAAAATTCTTTTCGGATACTGTGTTCTCAAAGCTTGAGGACATGAGTCCAAAGCTAATGAAAAAATAAGCTCGGAGCTTACAAGGTACAGAGCACACGGTGGCTGATTGACAGATTGGAGGTGATCGACAACAGCGTTCAGAAGTGCGGCCATGTTTTTTGGAAGCTCGAGTGCTTCGCCGAGGAAGCTTGCCGTACACTTACGCATAGCTCAATCGCGAGCAGCTGCCGCTGACGGTCGCCGACAACACGCCGTTAGGGCTGGTTCGCGCTAGCGGCAAGCATGCCTTGCTGTTTGACGTTCTCAGGCAGCCGTGCGCAGCTGTCGCGCACATCTGCCGTTATTTTCCGTTCGAAAATGTGTCCGAGACACATTTTTGTGCCGTTTGCAAGAGGGTGGCTTAGCCAATCAGCGATGTAGGAACTACATGGCTGAGGCACGTCGTCTGCCTTCACTTTTCCACATTGTCTGTGTCTTCTGCAGGAAACTTCAAACTGCTTGCTTCTTGATCCGCGGTTTTCAAGATATTGTTACGGATGTGATGGGTTTGTTTACAATAAAAAATGTCAGCGCTCTACCGTCACTGCCGAATCACCATCGCTCGAGCGCGTCCGATCTCTTCTTCTTCCTTGCTCTTTCAGTCCGTGTTACATTTTCCTCCGGGCCAGACGCTCACCGAGCGAGTAGAAGCGATCGGTTGTTGTAGGGCTTCAATCGGGCAATGTGCACGATTTGCGTCTTGCGCGAACGCCGGTTGTGAGCTGTCACTTTCGCAACAGCGTAAGTGATGTCACTTAAGCACTGAGTAATGCCGAATGGTCCTGAGTACTTAGAAAGAAACTTCTGGCAAAGTCCCTTCTTTCGAACAGGCGTCCACAGCCAGACCAAATCACCTGTAGCGAAAGTCACGGGCGGGTGTTTTGCGTCGTAACGGTCTTTCGCGTGAGCGTGGGCGGAAAGGGTTCGGAGCCGAGCAAGTCGACGAGCTTCTTCGGCGCGACACAAAGTCTGCGCGACACTGGCGTTTTTGTTTGTCGAAAATGGAAGTATGGTGTCAAGAAAACTTCGGGGATGACGAGCATAGAGAAGAAAGAAAGGCGTATAACCTGCGACTTCGTGTTTCGTGGTATTAAAGGCGTATGTAACAAAAGGTAATACGGCATCCCAGTTCTTGTGATCCGCTCCGACGTACATTGAAAGCATATTGATGATGGTACGATTGGTGCGCTCAGTGAGGCCGTTGGTCTGAGGGTGGTATGGCGTGAAATGGCGATACTGACACCCACAAAGCCGTAGCAACTCTTCAACAACGTCAGCGGTAAACTGTCGGCCGCGATCACTTATCACCACACGAGGGGCCCCGTGACGAAGTATGATCGAGTGTAGAAGAAACCATGACACATCAGATGAGGTGGCTGAAGCAACCGCCATCGTTTCAGTATACCGCGTCAGGTAATCTACGCACACAGTAATCTAGCGGCAGCCAGTGGTAGACTTGGGGAAAGGGCCCGGTAAATCTATGCCGACTTTTTCGAATGGTGATGTTGGTGGCTTAACCGGCTGCAGTGGGCCGGCCGATGATGTGGTAGGTTGTTTGTGGCGCTGGCAGACATCACAACTTGCAACGTAGTGCTTGATGGTCTTCCAGAGTCGAGGCCAGTAAAAACGTTGTCGGATACGGTGAAGCGTTAGGGCTAATCCAAGGTGCCCAGACGTGATGTCATCGTGCATGGCTTGGAATACCGCAAGACGCAGGCATTCTGGCACGACGAGGAGTAGTGTGGAACCATGGCTGGAGTAATTCTTGCGATATATTAGGGCGTCATGAATCACGAACGGCGTGGTGCATTTAGAGCTACGAGCCACATCAATCATTGGTTTCAGCGAAGGGTCACGCTGCTGCTCGTGACGGAAGAAATCCGAATTGGGGAAGTTGAATGACATTGCGGCCAGGTAGTTGTCGAAACCATCATCTTCAGCATCCACAGTCGGAGATGGAAGACGAGATAAGCAGTCGGCATCTGCGTGACATCGACCGCTCTTGTAGGTCACAGCATAATTATATTCTTGAAGCCGCAAGGCCCAGTGAGCCAACCGACCAGCTGGGTCACGTAGTTCGACAAGCCAACAAAGCGAATGATGATCTGTGACGATCTTGAACTGCCGGCCGTACAAATAAGGTCTAAACTTATGGACGGCAAAAACAACTGCAAGACATCCCAGTTCGTCGACCGTATAATTCCTCTCCGCCTTAGTCAAAGTACGACTTGCATACGCCACGACGTGCTGCCAGCTGTCGTGATATTGAACTAGCACGGCACCAACACCGATACCACTAGCATCTGTATGCAGTTCCGTGAGTGCCTCCGGGTTGAAATGGCGCAAGAGGGACCCAGTAGTAAGCAAATACTTCAGCTGCTCGAAAGCAGCCTCACACTCAATGGTCCATCCGAATGGGGTGTTTTTGCGGAGCAACTCTGTCAGGTGATGAGCAAGCTGGGCGAAGTCTTTCATAAACCGGCGAAAATAAGAACACAGGCACACGAAGCTACGGAGATCCTTCAAAGACGTCGGTTGCTTGAAGTCTCGGACAGCACTGATTTTGTGCGGGTCTAGTCGTATACCGTCCCTGTCGACTAGATATCCAAGCACAAGGGCTTGACGCCAGCAAAATGACACTTCTTTGCGTTTAAAACGAGACCAGCTTGTTTGACACAATCTAGAACAACGCTAAGCCGATGGTTGTGCTCGTGGAATGCCTTGCCAAAAATAATTACATCATCAAGATAACACATACATATCTCCCATTTGAGACCGCGAAGGATGGAGTCCATGAATCGCTCGAAGGTAGCTGGGGCATTGCATAAGCCAAACGGAATAACGTTAAATTCAAATAATCCATCTAGCGTGACAAAAGCAGTCTTCTCTTTGTCAGACGGATGCATTGGTATTTGCCAGTATCCAGACCTTTGGTCGACGGACGAAAAGTATGCGGCCGAGTGCAGACAATCAACAGCATCGTCGATGCGTGGTAGCGGATACAGGTCTTTCTTTGTGACGGCGTTGAGACGGCGGTAGTCTACACAAAATCGCCAAGAGTTGTCTTTCTTTTTACCGATATAACAGGAGCTGCCCAGGGACTGCTTGACTCTTGAATAACGCCTTTCTTCAGCAAGTCGTTGACCTGATCGGCGATCACTTGCCTCTCTGACGGGGATATGCGATAGGGTTTCTGGCGTATCGGTGTAGCATCTCCCGTGTTGATGCGGTGGTGCATACGGGATTCGGGCAACATGGAACAACGCTTGTTTTGAGCGAAATCAAAGACTCCCGCGTAGCGTGCAAGTACCTCCTCAAGAACATTCTGCTCAGAAGAAGGCAACGACTTATTGATCATACGTTTAATCTCGGCTGAATAGTTGGGCGCAGTCTGACTGATGGCTGGAGACTCTGAGACCATTCTGACGTCAATTGTGGTCTGCTCCTCGAACGTTCCCTGTTTGAATCTGGCTGGTGGAACAACAGGCTCTGAGGCTGCGTTGAGCACCCACAAGCAAGCATGTTTGTCGATGGCTGTGAGAACAGACCGTGGGACCAGCACATTCTTCTTGATGGCGTTTGCATGATCAGGCTCCACAAGTCCAGTGAAGGGTCCTGGGCAGACATGAGAAGAGTATACGGGTACAAACACTGCTGTCCGACCCGGGATCGTCACATCTTCAGACAACGAAAGACCATCGATGGGCAGAGTCGGAAAATCGTAACTTTTGCAGCGGGCAACGTACTTTGTAGATGAATCTCTCCAGTGCCACAGTCAAGCGTACCGCTGCATTCATGAAGGAGGTCTATCCCTAAAATGATGTCATGAGTTGCGCGAGCCGGTACAGCGAATTCAACTCGGAAATTTTGTCCACCAATCGTGAGTACAACTGAACAAATACCAATAGGGCATAAAGCTTCGCCTCCAAATTCATGAAAAGTGACCTTTGTGACCCAGGAAACGATGTTTGAAACGAAGGCTCATAACCAAAACAGCAGCACCATTGTTTACAAGAGCAAGATTATCTACACCGTTTATACACACACGCACTTTGTTCATCAACATCACAGCAGAAGGAGGAATTGGCGAAACTGACCGTCCCGTGACCGCATCTCCATCGGTCGCACCAGTTAGTTTCCCAGCTGATGCGGGGAAGGTCACTGACGACGCGGAGTCGGCGACCGGGGGGACCATGTCGGAGGCGGCGTCAGGCTTCTCTCGGAGGCGGGGGACTCGCTGCGAAATTCGTTAGGCCATTGCTGTCGGGGACGGTGGTCGGCCGAGTGAGAGGTCCAGGTTTCGTGCATACGAGGCGGGTGCGTCGAAAAACGTGGCAGTACAGGCGGCCGTCTGGGACAGAAGCGCGAAATATGCCGTGGGAGACCACATGTGTAGCAAATGGGGACTTGTCGACTTACATTAGCAGGAGCAGAGGTGGCATAAGTACGCGGAGACGGGTCGTGCTCCGCAGGAACATTTTGTGATGACGCATAGTAATCTTCTGGTAGAGGCCTGGTTGACGACGGTCGGAGGTCCGCAGCGGCACGTCGAGATGATGACATCCGGTGGTGGCCACGACCCGTCGGGGAAAACGGAAGCCGCGGGGTAAAATCTGCAGTTTCTGTGCGTGGTCGGTTTTCGACGTGACGCTCTCGCATCCAGAAGGGAGGTGGTTCGGGGCACGCGGCGAACGAGCATTGGTGGTCGTACGAGCTCTTCTCTAACCACCCGACGTACGAGGAAGGAAATGTCTTCGCAGGTGGCGACGTCCATACTTGCGACAGTGGGAAAATTTTCCAAGCGCCCGAACTTGGGTAAAATTCTTCGGGTCTTCAAAGCCTCGAATGCGCGACACTGCTGCCTGAAAATCGAAGGAGTGTTCAAGTTTTCTTTTTTTATCAAAAAATTGTACACGTCCTCGGCGATGCCTTTTAAGAAATGACCGACTTTGTCTTCGTCAGACATAATTGCGTTGACAATCCCGCAAAGCTTCAACACTTCTTCAATGTAGGTTGTGCACGTCTCGCCGGGCAACTGAGCCCTACGTGACAGGGTTTGCTCAGCTTTCTTTTTCACGGAACTCGTGTCCCCAAAGCAGGACTTCAGTTTCTTAACAAATATATCCCAAGTGGAACGGACATGTTCACGGTTCTCAAACCAAAGCAAGGCTGTCCCGGCAAGGAAGAATACTACGTTCATGAGCTTCGCTGGTGCGCCCCATTCGTAGTAGCGGCTCACTCTGTCAAACTGTTTTAGCCAAGCGTCCACGTCTTCGTCAGTTTTACCTGAGAAAATTCGTGGCTCAGGTGCCCAGTAGTCTGGTTGTCGAGGTCGACGGCTACCTTGTGTCGTGTCGGTGGCACTGGTGGATGCAGCAGCGTAGGACGTCGAAGGGATTGCTGTGTCGTCGTTCATGCTGATGTTGTCCGGGGGTAGGCCAGCTAAGCGTCTGCTTCTTCGAAGAACTGCTGAGGGGTCCAGGATGGCAAGTCACCCAGCCCCACTCCACCAAAGCTGTTACGGATGTGATGGGTTTATTTACAATAAAAAATGTCAGCGCTCTACCGTCACTTCCGAATCACCATCGCTCGAGCGCGTTCGATCTCTTCTTCTTCTTTGCTCTTTCAGTCCGCGTAACAAAATGTTGTGCGTGTTGTTCCCAGACAACGTTTCAGCAGTAAATGGAGCATTTTTGCCTGTGCAGCGCACAGCAATTCAAGATGACGTCCCGAAAGCAGGCGTTTGGACAAGTGGCACCAGCTATCCATTGTTAGCAACAACACACAAACGTGTATTGGGAAGGCTTGCCTAGGCCTAGGGCATAATTTACTTAAGAATGATTCTCAGAAGCGGTGCTAAATTTACTCGTTTACTGTGTTGTCGAAGCTAAAGGACATGAGTCTAAATCGAATGGGAGCATCAGTTCGGAGCATACGAGCAACAAAGCGCACTGCGGTCGCTTGATAGGTTCGAGTTGGTCGACAACAGCATTCAAAGGGCAGCCATGTTTCTCGGAGGTTGAAATGCCTCGCCGGCGAAGCATGCCGTGCACGTTGAACAGCTCTCCCGCAAACGCCGGTGGCCGACGATCTACGGCACTGCACTGTTACGGCAGGCCTGCCGCTTACGTGAACCGGCCCTCACGGCAGGCTTGCCGCTTGCGTGAGCGAGCCATGAGAGGTGACTAGAATCTAAGACCGGCATGCCCTAGATTCCCCCGGCCACGTCAGGCCCCTGGGGCACTTGAGTAGGTCAAGAGGGTTGCTTTATTCTTGAACAGGGTTTTTTGCTTTGTAGCCAATGTAAGTCAGTTGCAACCTTGTGGAACGCAGGCTGAAAGTGAAAGTGATTTATATTCTATTGTTCAACATTATTATTTCAGAAGTACAATTCACCCCAAGTTCTTCCTCTTTGCCTGCTAATCCCTTCCTCCCTTCCCCCCTCTATTGGCCGTGACACACCCGTCTCCGGCATCATGCAACTGTGCCCTTCACTTGAAATGTTCGCGAACCCTAAGCTATACTACACTAAAGCTTGCTTCGCCTTACGTAGCTCCATATTGCCTCCGCAATCGGGCCACGTTTTACCAAGCGCCGAGCTTAAGTTAACGTGTCATAAAGACGCCCTATTTACAGTAGATGCGATTACCATAAATTCGCTTGTTATTACGTGAATTTCGGTACCATTCGTGTTAGTGCCAACGATGATGGCAAGTTTTAGCGTCGCCACTGAGCCACGCCTGTGCTTGAAACTCGCATGAAAATTTGCCTTAGGCAGGCTAGACATCGGGAAAAGAATAATAAGCAATTCATATGTGGGTTTTAACGTCCTATAACCATATCATTGTAAGAGACGCCGTTGTGGACGGCTCCTGAAATTCCGATCACCTTGGGTTTTTAACGCGTGCGCAAATCTCCGCGTACGGGCCTTCAGCACTTTCATCTCCATCGAAAGCGCAGCAGCCGTAGAAGGTATTTGATCCCGCGACCTGTGGGACATCAGCTGAGCACCTAGCCACTAGAACACCGCGGCAGCACTATATAGCGGGAAGTGAATCACATTAATATAATAAAATGTTTTATGACCCCTATGAAACGACCAGGCATCACACAATGTGACTTGCGTAACTAGTGGTTCGTACAATGCTCTAACCCATTGAAAAGCTTCTTCTTCATCACCTATAACTGTAACACGTGCCGACTTAAGGCGTAGTTATTCATTGTCGTCATCCACTACAAGAAACACAAAATTCGCACAGAATTCGTTGCAAGTATTTAGCGCATTGTATGCTTCTTTGAAGAAGGACGAAGGGTAGCATATTGAATGCCAGCCTACTAGACAGAAATTCGCCTGAATAGTTATTCACGACGTAGTGCGTACGCAGCAGGTGTGCTACTAGCATTTACCCAAACAGTCTTTAGAAAACACTCTGAAAGGCCGGTCTTCCAGCAATCGGATGAATGCGCTGAGCGTGTCGCGCAGGCCTGACGATTTTCTTAACGTAGGACTTTTTCAAACATGGTGAATTCTTAAAGACAACCAGCAATACTTAAAAAAACAGTAGTTATATGACTGCAATAAACCATTCACGGTTCAATAACAAATATTTAGATAGTCACTATCGTACAGATGCTTCTTAAATTGAAGGTTGAATAATATTCCTACTAATTATTTTTTGCATCCATAAATACTCCTTCGGCGTAAAACTGAAAAGTTCAAGCAGACAGAGACAATTATTACCGTTGTTGAACTGTTGTAAGTGATAGTGCATTTTTGAGAGATTATTTGAAAAATACTGAAGCACTGTATGCACTATTATAGCGTCTAGCGCCAAACGTTATGTTCACAGTCACATCTCTTCTGTGCTATAGTTCTATTATAATCATTCTAGAAAAATTCTATGAGAGAAAGCAACTATGGAAGCGATACTTTCTGATTCTGAACATAGTTGCTTTCTCTTTTAGTGTTGTGACATAAAAGTACAAAATGCAGAAATTACGTAACCCGGTGTAATTTTTTATTAGTTTATTTTAAGTTTTAAAGTGCATTAAAAAAGAATTTCCTGTTGGGAGCCTTCGTGTGTGCAAGGGCGAATTCACGAGTTAACAAAACTTGCCTAAAGAAAATACCACTGCAGGAAAACTGGCTCCGCAAGCCTGAACTGTCCGTTGTTGACATAGATAACCAAGTTGTCATGAAATAAAGTGACGGCAAGTCGTTCATGTGAGAAACGCACGCCATGAAGGAACGCTGTGGTGCCTTGCACTGGCGGTGAAACTCGTTAATGTACTGTTGCCTATCCGCTATATCCTTTACCCTGCCCTGATAATACGTTGCTTTGCTCGCGCTCAACACGCGTTCTGCAAGTGCTTTTCAAGAGTTTCACGTCGTGTGGGGTGAAGCTCTACAAGATGCTTCTTACATTTGACATATCACCACAATTGAATTTTTTACACGCGAAGCATTTATTATAGCGAACTTTGGCGACATTGATCATATTTATCTATCTATCTATCTATCTATCTATCTATCTATCTATCTATCTATCTATCTATCTATCTATCTATCTATCTATCTATCTATCTATCTATCTATCTATCTATCTATCTATCTATCTATCTATCTATCTATCTATCTATCTATCTATCTATCTATCTATCTATCTAGCCGCCTATGACATTTAGCACTACTGGACGTTTAAATATTTGTACCTATACCAAAATTGGTATGCCATAACAAGACTGCATGACGAGCGTAACTGAATAGTCATAACATGGCAAGCATGGCATGTCAAGAGTGTCATGATTTACATTTCATGGTATTGTTTCTCTTGCAAAGGTTTCTTTAGATGAAACGCGGCAAAACGGGTAAAGTGTGGCTTGAAGGACTCCATTACGAACACAAATGACAGACTCTGACGTAGAACTCGTGGCAAGCATGTTATGTAAGTCATGATTACACGCCACGCGTGTTGTGCTGCGCTCGCGGTCATTTCACTAGCTTCTCATATAACAAAAAGCTGGTATTACGGGACGTGACTGGCTGACGAAAGCATATGACTGATGCAAACATGATAATCATGAGATGCGTGTCATGAAAGAACATTACTACATGTCACGTTCATGAAGAATTCGCAGTCGTATCGCTCGCTGAACATGCTCCACAGTTGTTGTTACGGGACGCGAACGAACGACGAAGGTAAATTACACATCAGAAATGATGATCATTACATGTGTGTCATGTATGACTACACGCTACGATCATAGTGCGCTCGTGGCCGTTTCGCTAGCTTCACATATACCAAATTTAGCATCACGTCACGTGAATTTCCCACAAAAGTAAATGACACGTCCAAATACGATAATAATGATGTGCGTGTCGTGTAGAACATGACTGCATGCTAAACTCATAGCGTGGTCACGGCCTTTCCGCCACCTTCACATACACCACATTTGGTAATATGTGACGTTAATGTACCTCAAAGACAAACGCTAGGCGCAACATGATAATCATGAAATGGCAGAAATGTACGGCATAATTTGGGTCTGCGTCGTAAGGCTGTGCTGAATTCAAAGTGACATACCAATCTTTCCTTTTCGTGCTTCGCATATCATCGATACCCACTGAAAGTGGGATCTGCCAATTTTTATACAGTGCAAGCTGTTATAAGACGACAACTTTGGTCGCTGCGCCATTGTTGTCCACCGACGCCCTCGGTGTCCATAATCCCAATAAACCAAATTGGTATAATAACTACTAAGTAAGTAAAAAACACCAAGAACCTATGGGATTTAAACCTGCGTCCTCTGCTTGGCAGCCCAGTATTTTACCGCAGAGCTACGCTGGTGCTTGAAACTCCGTTTCAAACTTCTCTTAGTCAAATTCTTGTCGGGAAAAGAAAAATTGGAAGATCCCATGTACTGTGGGAATCGATGATATGCGAAGCACGAAGGAGGTAGGCTGACATGTCACTTCGAAATTACCACAACGTTACGAGGTGGAGGTATATTATGCAATACATGACTTCGATGGCATGATTACCAAGTTTGGTCATTTCATTTACTTTCGTCAGCCCCGCCACGGTGGTCTAGTGGCTAAGGTACTCGGCTGCTGACCTGCAGGTCGCGGGATCAAATCACAGCTGTGGCGGCTGCATTTCTGATGGAGGCGGAAATGTTGTAGGCCCGTGTACTCAGATTTGGGCCCACGTTAAAGAACCCCAGGTGGTCAAAATTTCCGGAGCCCTCCACTACGGCGTCTCTCATAATCAAATAGTGGTTTTGGGACAATAAACCCCACAAATCAATCATTTACTTTCGTCACTTATTCACGTTACCTGATCCCAAATTTTGTATATGTGGAGATAGCGAAACGACCGCGAGCGTGCTGTGAGCGTAGCTTATATTCAAGTTTTATGCGACACGTATGTTATGATTATCATGTTTGGACTTGTCATTTACTTTCGTCATCTATGCACGTCATGTATACCAAAATTCGTTGAGTTATAAAAACGGCCACGTGAGCACTATGAGCGTAGCTTGTAGTGATGTCTTACTTGACACGCATATCATGATTATCATGTTTGGACCTGTCATTTACACTCGTCGTCCATTCGTCACGTAATACTAAATTTTGTATAAGTGAAACTAGTGAAACGGCCGCAAGCACGCTATGAGCGTAGCGTGTAGGTATGCTTTACATGAAACGCACATCATGTTTACCAAGTTCCACCTGTCGTTTACCTTCGTCGTAGATTAACGTCACGTGATATCAAATTTGGTATATGTGGAGCGATAGCGAAACAGCCGAGAGCGCATCCTAAGCGTGGCATGTTGTTGAGCATGCTATGTCACACATGTCAGGATTATCGTGTTTCCACCAGCCATATAACTTTGTTATCCGTGGACGTCAGCTAACACAAATTCGGTACGTGTAGAGCTAGCGAAACGGCCGCGAGCGCATCGTGTTCTAAAGACCTATATACTCTGACGTAACTCTGACGCGTACGCACGTTGGGCGCAGCGAAGCTTCGCCAGCAGATTGCGAGCACTCTATAGTCTGACGCCAGGCGTGACCGGTGCGGCCAGTGTCTGTCGGCGCATCCCGGTGGCGACAGGTGTTCCCCAGACAGCACTAAGCCGTAAACAAAAATATACCTAGCTGGGAGGAATCAGGGATTAATGCGCCCGATCTGCTCCGGTGCCTCGTTCAAACCGGATTGTACCGGAGCGAATACATTCGTTTTCCACCGTTTTCCTCTCGTGTGTGCTGGACGAAGAAAACCGGAGGAAAATAGGGCCAATCCCCTGATTATTTTCCCGTGGTTGCTCCGGAAATGCCCCGGCACATCGCTTCTGACTCGGTGGATGTTCCCCAATCGCTCCGGCTCATCGCCCAGCGGCATTCATTGACTGTTCGAGGAGTGACTTAGGCAGCCTCGCCATCGGGAGGCTGTTACTCACAAACCAACATGACGCAGACCAAGCCGGTGCAGTGAAGATTGTGCGAGGCCTTTGACCATGTTGCAGAAAAGAAATTGTGCTGAGCACTTTCTGGATATCAAAAGCGACGAGCAGCATCGAAGGTTATCAACGACAGAATGGAGTTGGGCGAACGGCAGTTGTGTGATGGTTTGGCAGCGAACGACACATTGTGAACTCGCGAGTGTTGAGAAACCCGGCGGTTGCCGGTCGGGCGAAAAAAATGGTGAGTGAACTGTTTTTGAATTACCTGTGTTATTCTTGTGAGGTAGTGTTTAGATAAGATAATGTTGGTTGATGAACCACACATGTGATAAATATTAGGATAATTTCACAAGACGTCCGTGAAAAATCAGCGGAAGTTCAATAATGCGTTGTTTGGACTAAGTTTTTTTTTATGAACTTAACTTTGGTACCGCAAAACGGAGAGGTGAGCAAGTTAGTTCTAACCTAAGATGGCGTAAATGTAGTCCAAACAAGGACAAGATAAAGAAAGTGTACGCCACAAGAGCTTGGGGTTGTTCACTTTCTTGTACTCTACATATCTTCCTCTTTATTTATGTCATAATCACTTAGGTAAATTGAATCCGTTCCTGTAATATTTGAAGCACTGATTTGATATGCAACAATGGAAAATATCGTAGTTCTTGGTTGATTATATCAAACGTTAATGATCAGTCTAGGTAGACCTAACTGGTTAAAAGATATTTTTGGTCTTGTCAGTACACATAAGCGGTGACATTTGTCGGCTTTCCATATCAATAAACGCTCAGTCGAGGTCTACCATTGCGTAACATTATTTTGATAGAGTATGCAAGCTTAAATAAGGAAACTCGAATAACTAAAATCAGTGATAGTTCTTTATAAATGTAGTGAATTGAGGTAGGGCGACGTGTTTGGTACAGACTTTTAGAACAAGTACACCCACTCATGCTTGTGAAAAATTAATTTTGGTTTGGTAAATGGTTACTGAGATATTGCTTTAGAAGTATACTGGACTTTTTGCGGGACGTGGTGCTTTCATAAAAAAAGGAAGGGACGAAACAAACTGACGATACTAGAGACAAGATATGCAAAACAGAGAAGTTGCTTCGCAGAATGAGTCATGCGGCGCTCGACGTTTCTGTAAAGGGGAGGGCTGATAGGGGTGAAGTGGTGAAGTTACCCTATACAACAGCCCGGCTGAACATTTTTAGACGTAGGGGACATTGTATTGAAAGAAAAAGCAAAACTAGAAGGCACCCTCTCGGAAAAAAAAGTAGCCGTATTTTCTGTGTTGATGATGGGAGAGATAACTCTCCTTGTTGCTTCATTTTTTTCCTTTTTTCAGCCGTGCTGTCATGGCTGTGGCTGCAGTTTTGTTTTTCTTTGTCTTTTGTATGGAAGATGGGAGTGCCCTGAGTGCTGAGACGTAGTTTTGACATGGACAGTGCATCGTTGCTGGCGTGTGAGGAAAGAGGGAAAAAATTGGCAGCATATCCACGGAGTGAATGATGGAGAGTGCAGCGAAGCATTCGTCCGTCCATTCGTTCTTGCTTCCGTCCATCCATGCGCCTGTCTGTGTGACCGTCCATGTGGTCATCCGTCATTCCATGCGTGCGTCTGTTAGTGTGTCCGTCTCTACGTTCGTCCATGCATCCACCCCTGCATCCGTTCATGCGTCCATCCATGCATCTGTTTGTGTGTCCGTTCGTCCATCTATTAAACACTCCTAGTACCACCATCTCGCATCTTTTCATCATATATTCCCCACATAGAAGCACCGCCATCCAGCGGACATTCCAAGGACTAAACGAGAGGTCGCAAACGCACACTTTTGTACGGCTTGCGCTTGGTATCTACTTCCCACCTTTAACCACCTCGAGTTCATTCATGGTTTATACTAGTTCATTGTATTCATGGCACTGCGGCTCAACGCTCGCTAAACCTTTCTAAAACTAAGGAGGTTGCAGCCAGCGAGTTTAACGTAGCAACCCTTTCTTGTCATATAGTGCTCATTGTACATGCGGCTGGTTGCTAATGCGGATCGAAGCGTGCGCGCTAACTAAAAACCGAATTCTTTGTCTCTCATTCCCTATTAGCAGCCATTGGCATGTACATTGAGCTATAATTTTTATTGTTCAACAAGGCACAGAAAAAATCTCTCACCAGCACCACCTTGGAGGTCGAAATGTTATACTTGTTACATACTGCAACGGCTACGAGGGATGAACAGGTGCCGCTATAAGAAGCTTCGCCCCTAAAAAAAAAAACTTCTTAAAAGAGGAGGCACTGGCACGTCGTGACGCTTCTTGTGCTTCACCCTCTGTGGCCTCAGGACGTTTGCACGGATCTTCAAGTTGAGGAAACTGGTCGGCCTTCCCTTATTTCTGTGAAAATGCAGCTGGCTTAGCTGGCGTAATGTTTGTACATTCTATAGCTTAATTATTTTGTTACGTTGTAGTGAAAGTTTTCTTATTTTGTGCTTGAAGCTGTTGGTCTCGAATTACATGCTCATTTAATAAATACTTGTTCACAACGACAAGTTTCAAAACAAAGCGGGCAGTGCAAATTAAGAAAAACAATGCCAACTTATCTCGAAATATATTTTCCAAAGGAGATGAAGCTAGACTTTCCTCGAAGACAGGCCGCAACCATGCTAAGTGTAAGAGCCAACTTTGCTAGAAATGTCACAATAAGCACACACAAAATGCTACTTAAATAATCAGAACTATTATTCGATAAAATTGGGAAATGATGGGGAGGGGCATTCCTGATTTTGTCAAAGCGAGTACCGAAATAAGATTATTTAAGTAGAAAACTGCTTTTGAGTGTTTCAACAAAAGTAGAGCTATTGCTTTAGAAATATATAGAAAACTTTGACTAGTTTTGAACTTTGCACCAGAAGGTGTGTTTTTTTCATGTTGTGCCTGTCTCACACCGCACTTCATCGAAGGAGCTTCTTGATCTTGAAAACACACAGTGTGTGTGTGTGTGTGTGTGTGTGTGTGTGTGTGTGTGCCTGCGTGGGGTCAGTTTTAGAAGTTGTTTCTTCTCATACACTAACACACTGTATAGGATTTTTTGAGTGTCTGAGGTTTCACTGTTCTCAGTTTCTGTGCCTCTTGCATAACTGAGTAATTATTTTTTTTGCTAAATTTTGCAGAAAGCAATCAGCTCAACCCTCGCGTTGTCAAAGAATCTGATTAATGGTCCTTCGGTGATGTTGTAGAGTTGTTCTCAGTGTCCACATTTTCTTCGTTTGCCATGCATCATTTTCCGGCATTATGGGCTTCATTTTTAAGTGCCATGCTTCAAACTTGTGTGCTGTTGAATTCTTAAGATAGGTCTTATGGTGTTTTGTTTTGGTGGCCTATTTTGCATGTTTGTTTGTTCTTGTTTCCTTTGTCCAAATCATGGGTAACCATCCAAAAACGGCAGCTGACTTTGAATAAATCAAATAATACCAACCCAATTGTTTTCTTGAATTTCATCTGCTATAACTCTGTGGAAAAGAATACAGAGTAACACTGCGGTACTTGTATGACAATAGGAACTTCCTTCATCTAACCAATGCGTGAAACGATCAGCATAATATAAATGAACAGTGGAGCAAGAACTTTATTAAAGTACTTATCCACCTCACTGAAATTCTGTCCGGACAAAGTGAGTACATTTGTAAAGTACTCTGGAGGTACCTCACAAAAGTTCCGGATAGCCGGAGTAAAAACCCCGCGAGAAATTCTTCGGAGGTGCGAAGTAATCACAGTTACATATCTGTTAAGCATATATGTGACATGGCTCTTAAAAGTACTCCGGTTGCGCACGCCACTACCCCGGCGAGCTGGAGCAAAAAAGTTTGCTGCGGATGTCCGGAGCAAAATTGCTCCAAATAGGGGGGACGCTAGAAGAGAAGCGTTTTACTCCGACCTCGGAGTGATTTTTTTGCAATGATACGTCTGTCTCTCTTCCTGACGTAAGGATGCTGGGCGCTGCTGAAACGCGCATGCGTCAAAGCAATGCAGCGCGGCGCGCGCCTGCGAGTATTGGCCACGAGATCGAGCAGAGTCGCCGCCTGGTGTCAACTAGCCGAAATAATAAAGTGTAGATTGCTCCTTGCGTTGTCTGCTAGCCACGTCGTGTTTCTATGTGCGCGTACGTCATGCAACTTCCATAATGTAGCTTGTCATGTAATGTCAGCGCGAATGTAACTGTTCTACGTATGTCTGAAACGACGTACGGACGCATTTGATCTTTCCAAACCGCTAACGCTTATTATTGAGATCGGTGAGTGCAAGTTTTTAGAGGGCTGTTTAATATCATTGTACCCTTCATTCACCAGAATAATTTCATTAGGTGTCGCTTCCTGTTTCTATCACATCGCAAAACGCACGTGTCTTCCTGCCAAACACGAGGACTATTTAATGCTGGGTGAATGCAGCGTCTTATAGCGACTTGGTAGTATGCCGTGCTTGGGGTGATGCCGTGCTGGTGTTGTGCGGGCTGAGTGATGTGTTGTTAGTGATAACGAAGTTGTTCAGCGTAAACAATTTCTCAGATTACTTTCAGCAGTTATGTTAAAAAAATCTCGATATCAAGAATTTTTAACTGGAGCTCGACCAGCGAAGCTAAATGTTTAGCCCAATTAAATATGCAGTCACTACAGTCCACACTAAACTTTCCTGCAGTTCACCGGTGTGGTGCAAAAGACGTTGTTGTTTGACAAATTTTCAAAATTTTGATCTGCGAAAAACGTACGCGTGCATTCGTTTCGATATCCATGTTTCGATCGTCCTGTTGGAACCTGCAACGTCCGAGTGCAGCGAATTGCGGACTGTCGGAGCCTGATCATGACTGTGACACAAGCGCTACTTATTGGGAGTTCATTGCTTGTATTCCGTTGAAGAAGCAGCTGCACGATGGTTACAGCGCAAGTAATGACAGCAGTGTATTAAGTTGGCAAACTGTCCGTATACGTTAAAATTTCGGTCCTGTACAGCCGCGACGGCACACTACTTGCTAATGGCCCACTACTGCGAAACATCAGCCAGGCAGGAATGGAATGAAAAAAACTTTATTTCAGTCCTGTAGGACGCGCTTAGCGCGTAGCGGGCGTCTCCCACGTAGGGACCGACAGGGAGTACCTGGCGGCCGATTCGTGGGCCTGCTCGACGGCCCATTGCTGGTCGGCGAGAAGTGAGCTCCTGAGGGACCTCTCCCACTTGCTTGAAGTAGAGTCGGGAGGAGTTGTTCCACACTCCCAGAGCATGTGTGCGAGTGTCGCTGTGTGTCCACATGATGGGCATGTGTCGCTGGGGTATGCATCGGGATAATAAACGTGAAGCGTGGCAAGGTTTGGGTACGTGTGTGTCTGTAATAGGCGTAGGGTTAATGCCTGCGGTCGGTTAAGTTTCGGATGTGGGGGTGGAAAAATGCGGCGTTCTGAGTAAAAGTGCTTTGCGATTTCATTGTACGTAATTGGTGCATCCCGATTGGTATCTAACCCAGCAAGATGAGGTTGCCCTGTGGCAGTGCGGTCAGTAAGTGCGCGCGCTGCATCATGGGCGATATCGTTGAGGTTGGATAGGGCACCCGGCACCTGGCCGAGATGGGCGGGTAACCAGATGACAGTGTGGTGCTTCAGGGCACTCGGGTCCGCATTGCGCAGGATACGTAACGCCTGGTCGGAGATGACTCCGCGTTCGAAGGCTTTGATGGCCGGCCTGGAGTCGCTGTAGATGAATTTCCGTTTGCTGTCGAGCATAGCTATAGCTATAGCTACTTGCTCCGCTACTTCGGGTTTTCGGGTGAGGATTGTGGCTGAGTTAAGAGTCTGCTGCGCGGATGATACCGCGACCGCGGCGAAGGCTTGGTTGTTGCGATAGGCAGCGGCGTCCACGAACGAGACGTTGTCCGCTTCCGTGTCTATGCGCTTCAGAATGGCGGTCGCCCGCGCAAGGCGCCTGCCTCTATTGTATTCGGGGTGTACATTTCGTGGTATGCTAGCGATAGTGATAAGGTCGCGGATTTCACGGAGAATTAGAGTCAACTCTGGGGGGTCCCTGGCCCTCAAGGAGAAGAAGCCGAGCTCGCGCAGAATATGGCGGCCTGCCTTGGTGGTAGTGAGTCGGGTCAATTGCACACGTTCCTGAGCTTCGGCGATCTCTTCTAGCGTGTTATGTACGCCAAGCTCGAAGAGTTTGTACGTTGGAGTGGTGATAGGGAGGCCAAGGGCTCGTTTGACCACCTTGCGAATAAGCGCATTGAGTTGATCGCGCTCAGCACGCAGCCACTTGTGTATAGCGGCAACGTAGGTAAAATGACACAAAACAAACGCGTGTACGAGACGCAGCAGGTTATCTTCTTTGAGACCATGGTGCCTGTTGGCTACTCTACGTACGAGTCGTATGGCATTCTCAGTCTTAGTCCTGAGCTTGTGCACTGTTAGGGTGTTGGTTCCGCGGGACTCGATGATCATGCCGAGGACATTGATGGTGTCTACCCGGGGTATAGTACGACCATCTCTGGTGTGGAGGGTGATATTGCGTTCCGCCGGAGGTTTCCACCTTTTGGGCTTGGCACCCCGGCGTTTGGGCAAATATATCAACAGCTCCGACTTCGCAGGTGAGCACCTGAGACCGGTGTGGTCGAGGTAAGACTCGGTGGTGTCGATAGCCTCTTGCAGGGCAGACTCAATGAAGCCATCCGACCCTGTGGAGCACCATATGGTTACATCATCCGCATAGATAGTGTGATTTAGCCTGTCTATTTTTGAAAGCGTTCGGAAAGCCCAATCATCACGAGGTTGAAGAGCGTGGGTGAGAGGACGGTTCCCTGAGGAGTGCCCCGCTGCCCGAGCTCCACTTCCTCCGACACTAAGTCTCCTACGCGTAGGACGGCTCTGCGTCGAGTGAGAAAAGAGCGGATAAAGTATTAAAATCGATGACCTAGGCCGAGGCCTGTGATCGCTTTCAAGATTGACGAGTGCGTTATTGTATTGAAGGCCTTTTCTAAATCGAGACCGAGTATTGCACGAGTGTCCCGAGTGTTCTTGCTATCTAGAATTTGATGCTTTAGGAGTAACATGGCGTCTTGTGTGGATAACCCTGGTCGGAAGCCAATCAATGTGGTGCGGGATGCAGTCGTTATCTTAGGGTATCGACCAACCCTGTTGAGGACGACGTGCTCAGCCACTTTGCCCACACACGACGTGAGAGATATGGGGCGTAGGTTATCTAGGCTCGGCGCCTTTCCCGGTTTGAGTATGAGAACCGTGTGAGCTAGTTTCCAAGCATCGGGTATCTCACCCTTTTTCCATATCTCGTTGATAGTGTCAGTGAGGTAAGTGACGGAGGAATCGTCCAGGTTGCGTAGGAGCTTGTTGGTGATGCCATCAGGGCCAGGGGCTGAGCGGCCATTGAGCTCATGGAGAGCTCGGCGCACATCTTCAATAGAGAAGTCGGCGTCTAAGTTAGTGTTGTCGCTGCCAGAGTAATCAGGGTGAGGGGTCACAGGGCCCGTGGGAAGCGGGAGATATTTTTCCACGAGGTTCTTGACAACATCTTCCGGTGACACTGTCCGTTTAGCCTGATGAAGTATCTTCACGATCGAATGACGCTGATTTGTGCGGGTGTTGGTTTCATTGAGGAGGTGTTTGAGTAAGTTCCACGTTTTGCCATTTCGGACCTGACTATCGATCGAATTACAAATTTCGTCCCACTGCTGTTTTGAAAGGATGCGGCAGGGATCCATCATGGTCTTGTTCAGCTGAGATATGCGTTTGCGTAACCTCCGATTAAGGCGCTGGCCCTTCCACCGGGCCAATAGAGACTGTTTGGCCTCTAGTAGGTGGGCCAGGCGACTGTCCATCTTTTCGGTTGGAAGGTCTGTGCTGATAGTTTTTGTTGCCTTGTTTACATCAGCTTACAGCTGGGCCGTCCACGTCTCGAGGCTCGGTGGGGTATCAGGAGGAGGTCGTTCTGCGCGGGTCTTACGAAGGAGGTCCCAGTCAACCCACGTGTACGACTTGGTCTTCCTGCTTACTGTGGGGAGGTGTACAGCCAATATGAAGTGGTCGCTACCCAGATCTACCGCGAGGATGGACCAGCGGGCGTCGGAGATATTCTTGACGAAGCATAGATCCGGCGTAGTATCTCTTTGCGTGGACGTACCAGTGCGAGTGGGGAAGGCCTTGTCTGTAATGAGAATAAGGCCCATGTCATTCGCATTTTTCCAAAGCTCGTTACCTTTGGGTGTGTCGTACGTGTAGCCCCAGGCGCTATGCGCAGCGTTAAAATCGCCTGCAATCACTAGCGGGTGAGGCCCCGCGAGACGGACAGCTTTCTGGAACAAGCGTGTGAATCTTTGTCTATGGTGGCTGGGACTACTGTATACATTGAGCATGTATACGCTTTGTTGTGATACGTTGCCAGGGAGAATTTCGATCATAACGTGCTCAATTTCGGGCACATTGAGACTGTGCGCTGTGCAGGTAATCTTGTTAGCGACCAGGGTGGCGATACCGCGTATTCCTGAGGGGCTGGGCAACCACTGGTATCCGGAAAACGTGGCGGTTGGTACTACAGTCTCTTGTAATAGCATGATGTGAGGTTTGGCTTCGTGGCTACGGAGGTATTGCTGCAGGAAAGCTTTCTTGTGGGTGAAGCTCCTGCAGTTCTATTGCCAGATTCGCAACTCGTCAATTGGCCTGGCCATCTTGAAGCATTTAGCAGTTGGCCTCAGCACCCGTCGGGTGCATAAGGGCCGCGTGATGCGGTGGACTGGGCGCGACTGTACGTTGGGACAACGTCTTATCTGCGGCAACGGCAGGGGCGACGACGTGATCAAGATATTGCTCCACTTGGCCCAAACGATTACCGTGTACCGCGAGAGTAGACTGCACGAGAGCCATGCTTTCGCCAAGAAAGCGAAGGCTTTTCTTAATCGCCGATAGCGTGCTCTTAATTTCGTCTAACTCTGCCTTTAAAGCTGGCTGGTCGTGGGCGACCGCGCGTTTCTTGGGTGCGCTCTCGCCGTCGTCGTTACCGGCGCCTACGGGTTGCGGCTGCGACGGAGTGACTGCGTTTTCGTCGTTGTCGGTTGTGGGCATAGCAGCACGTGCGTTTCTGTCAGTTTTTAGTTCGGCAATTGCGACTGTGAGTTTACGTATTGTTTCTTTCATCATCGCATTTTCGTGCTTTAAGATCGCTATCTCAGATGTGTTGTGTGTATCGTGCTCTGGGAGTGAACCCGACCCTACCTGTGATGTAGTGTTTCCTTTTCTCCGGACGGCGTGCGCCCAAGTGAGAGGTCTCCGCTTATTCTTGTTGGCGTTGCCTGGCGATGGTGGTGCCGATGGGCTAGGCGATCGTTGACGCGAGACCCCGGTGAGACTGGGGTGAGGCCTGGAACCAGCATGAGGCCCGGAACCAGAGTGGGAGCCGGAGCGTGACCCGGGCCGGGAACCTGAACGGGAACCGTGACGTGAACCAGAACGAGACCTGGAGTAGCCTCGCGATATAGATCTGGTTGGGGTCCCACTTCGCGCGCCACGGAAGTGGGTCCGAGGGCGGCTCCGGGACCTGGATACACGCACGGTGCGGTTCCTGGGACGGGACCGGGATCGGCTGCCATCGGATCGACCATCTGTAGAAACCTTCGAGGCCTGGTCGTCGTCAGCGGTTGCGTTAGAACTCGTTCATTGCTTCGTAACTGTTGTGTCGCGTCGAGTGTGCTCGCTCCCATCGTCGTCGGCGCACCACGTATGGAATGTGGTAGCGTTCTTTACATTCCCTGTCGGCAGTGAGGTGGGCTCCTCCGCAAAGCTTGCATGTTGGTGTGCAGCGGTGTTCTTTTTCGGGGTTCAGCACGCTGCAGCCTCTGCAGATAACGTCTCCAGGGTTCGGGCACACGTCCGCTCGATGGCTGAGCCGACCGCAGGCGTAGCAAATATCTATCTGTCTACGGTATAGTGTATATTGAAGTAGCACCGATCCGTATCGCACAAAATTGGGCACACGATGTCCATCGAAGGCCACGATCACTGCAGTGGTACTTCCGATGCGTTTGGCAGCCAAAGCTAGTGGATTGCGGTCGTTGACAACCTTCGCATCAAGGTCCACCGAACCGTCTTGCTCGGGAATCCCTCGAATGACACCTTTGCATGTAGATTGTGGTGCCGCTTCGTAGGCACTAACTTCATAGGTCTTGTCAGCGATGCGGATTTCTTTAACGCGCACGTAGCGATTAGCATTTTCTCTTTTCGGCGTGCTTGCTACTAAGATATTCTGTTTAATGTTGGGGCAGAGCGTGTCTGCTTGCTGTTCCGATGGGCTGATACCTGCCGAAGTCGAAATGGCTTCAGCGATTGTCGTTGGGCCAACCCTAGCGATATTAAGACCCCCTCTGGGCCTAATGATAATGCGGATGTCGTTCTTTGGTAGGTGAGGCATTCGGCTTGCTCGTATAATCTTGTTCTTCACATTTTCTCTGTTGCGGGGCTTGTGCTCGTTGCGTTTCAAAGCGCTATATTACGGCACACGTTTGGAGCCTTCATTTTTTGCTCGGCGACACGAGGCGGTCTGCCAGCCTTGGTCTGGCGTGATTTCTTCAAGGTCACTGTCTTCCCCTGTCACTTGGTACTCCATCGCTCAGCGAGACAGTGCGGCTACGGGGCGCGCGAGCAAGCGCGCGCCACGTTAGAGCAAAGAAGACACTCGTCAGGGCTAGCTGTCGGTGGGCGAGCGACGATGGCGGAGGCGAAATAAAATGCAAGAAGCAAGCACTCACTGCGCCCAAATTGTGTCGGCAGAGTCCTTGTGTCTTCTGGAAGTCGTTGCACTAATATGACGTTGAAGTCACAAAGTGGCGTCGCAAAAGCGTTGAAAAAAGCAGGAGCCGTAGTGGAAGCGTTCGCACACTTCGGCTTCTTCTTCCTCCAGCCCAGCCAGGCAGGCTCGGCACAAAATAGGGAGCATTAGAATAACTTTTGCAGAGGCTGTGGCTGTGGGCATAGGCGGTGCCATGTGAAATTAAAAATAGCGTTCACTCCCCCTAAGGAAAAGTCTAGGGACTTTCGCCATGCGACCGCAAACCCAAATGTACAGAAGCTACTCAAAGCACTATACGGGCCTCGCGGAGCGCGATCGCAGCACGCTATTTTAGTTTTTGTTCGTGCGGGCCTCGAATGTGGATGGTGACTCGCGTTACGACTCATGCGCAGTGGCAGCGACCACACCGCAAGGGCTTACGATGTGTTATTCTAAAACTCCCTATTATCTCGGGGTACCGTTCACTTCATACGCGAATTATAGCTCAAGCAATTTTCTGTGGCACACACAAGATTACACAACACATTTTGATGCAGGGTCCGTCAGCTGACACCACTACCCTTCGTGCAGCGGCGAGAAATGAGGTAGCGAACATTCAGCAGTTCCTATTGTTTGAGAAAGTACTTTGGTCCAATGTATGTTCATTTGGTGATCAAGAGTCCATCCGGTGAAAGCGTCCGTGTGTCTTATCGATTCTTATGCTAGTTCACGGGTTGATCAGCCTCTCGCAGTCGTCTTGGATTGCTACGCGTGCCACCTAAAGGCAATTGGCGTTGCGAATGGCATAACGAGTAGGTCTTCAAATATTTCGATCTAGTAATTTAGCTTTTGGCATAATTCATCATCGTCGTCAGCCACAACATAAATAATGCACGAAATAATTTACAAGTGTGTAGCTGGTACGTACCACGCTTCTTTGAAGAGTGACAAAGGATGGTATAGTGAATGCCTATTTACTACACAACAATCATGATGATTTTGACGTAGTGGGCACCCTGCAGGCCTTCTTGCAGCAGTTACTGAAAAATTATTTGAAAAGAACTATGAAAGGCCGCTCGCTGTTCCAGCTTTTGCTGTGACTGTGCTCCACGAAGACGCCTCATTCGAGTGCTATAGGATGCCTCATTAAAAAAAGCTTCGGATTTTTCACATCCCGAGTGCACAGAAACACTTCATACGAGAACTTCATGAAGAGATCTACGTACACGTTTCTATTTGTCAATTATTTTGCGTAGTCCATTGCTTGATTTATTTTATTTGTATCAAAGATATCCAATAAGCAATGCACTTGTTACTAATAACGTTCCAATTTTACCCCTAAACCATGGTGGTGTGGAGTTGTCCCGTTGAATATGTACCCTTCTGTTACAGCTTTACTGCATATTTTCCCGTGAGTGAATTCAGTAGTTACTGATCGTCACTTCAAGAAAGAACTGGCTTTTAAGTGCATAGTCATTTACGTGCTGCACTTTCCATCTTATCTTCGCGCTTTTTCTGCGTGAGGTACGTGCTTCTTGGAAGTAGTCAGGAAAATTGGTGATTCTACGTAGGTTGCTGACCTAAGTCATTTTTGCAGGTTTCCCACAACTATCTCCTACAAATCAATGTCGAAGCTTTTGGCAACTACTCACTTTAAATGGCGCTGCGTACGTGTAAAATATATAACCTTACATCAGAAATAGCACATATGTGCCCAATTTACACTACGATGTCCTCAAGAATATGCAGGAGTAGTATGAGCATAAATATACACGGAGTTTTCGAACAGTGCTCAAAAGATGGAAATTGAAAGTATTTTAGCAGTTTGGCACTTCTAAGATGCGGACGTGTAACTCGATAGATAAGAAGAAGGGTGTCTCTTGTTATGTGCATCATGTGCTATAAATCTTGTCTTATGCGTGACTCTGGTGTCTGTTATGATTAACAGCATTTTCCATGTTATGCTTAATAACAGTTTATTGTGTTGTACTTGCAAGTGTAGCTGATTTATCAATTTATTATGTTATATTTTCAGTTATAGTGTTTTGTTAACTGTCACCAGACTGTCCAATGGAGCGAAGGCATTTGTAATGCATCCTAGCCTGAAGCCTCGGCTTCCTTCTTTGTTGAGAAGGAAATAAAAGTTCACTTCACTTCATGTTCAAGACAGCGTGTGCATGCTCATTTTCATGAAAAATATTTAATCCCGTTTTTCGGAAGGTCGCTGTAATCCATGGTGGTCGCCTGCCTTTTTCATACCATCTGTTTAGAAATCAGTAAATTGTCAATGGTGGAGTCAACTCATTCATGTTTGCACAGCCATTGTGACAGTTGGCGTCGTGAAACAGGGGGGATTCACGTGCAGCACAGGCTTCACAAGTGCGTGGGAACAAACAGGGCAAGGGTCGTAACGGGCTACCAGTGGACGCTTTTTCCGGGAGAGGAATGACAAGCGCTCGCTTAAGCGATTCGATTTGAGCGCGTCTCCCTACTTACAGGGTACCACGGTTACAAAGGAGAAGTACCGGTCAGCTTTCCAAGTTCACGCACGAAGGTTAGTGACCTGTTTTTATCAGCTGGCCGAGAACTTGGGTACAACAATGGCGACTACAATGGTCCAAACCAAACAAGTAAGATCATGATAAATGCATATATCTGTCCCACTGAGAAGACGTGTACACACGGCGTAAGACAGAAGTATGCCATAAGTTACTTCGGCGCAATATTTTATGAAGGGTGACAACATTAGCGCTCGAGTACCTTCACGCTAAGCGCTAATGACTTATGTGCGAGGACGGAACTTACTAGTATGTTTTCTCTCACCGCACTGAGAGAATTTCTCACTTTCAATTCTCAAGTTCGTAAATTTATAGTGGTCCACACGGCAGTCTGACGACAATGGAACTTTATTACGAGGATCTAATAGGCTAGGTTTCTCAACTTCAGAGTATCGCGTAATAATAATAATAATTAAAATAATAATATTACTATTGCTTTGCGTTTTGCACGTAAATGTCCCAGTAGGACTGTCGGGATGGAGGGTAAAAAATTTCTACCAATCGGGGTTCTGAAAGGCTCACTTGAACCTAAGTGCATGGGAGCCAAACGTTTTTGACTTCATTGAAAAAACGGTCGCAGCAGCCCTCATTTGGCATCCTGCGGTTGAGCAGTCGAGCACAATAAGCACTTTACTACCGCAGTGGGTATCAGTGGACCCAGTGACCAGAAGTTTATGGTAAAACACTGAGTGGACGTATATGGTGATTATAACGCAAATATTTCAGACGTAGTTTACGAATTCGTTTGTCCTTCCCGTTGAGAATACAGCATAAAGAGCGTGATATATATATATATATATATATATATATATATATATATATATATATATATATATATATTTATATATATATATATATAGCTGTGTAAATAGGCAGGCAAGTATAACTTACCTCACTAAACTTTGCTACTTTACATGCCGTGAAAGAAGCATACAAAGCTACCCAATGCGTTGATGCCGATCATTTTGTTTAGCAAAAAGGAGGCTGTCTGTCATCAAATTTGTGGTTTGTGGGTGCGGTAGTATATTGTTTGATGTTTTTGTTATAGTAACTATATGTGTACTCGCTATATGCCAGCATAGAAACCTTGCTCAGTTAAGTAGAATTATCTTAGTACGCCGGTAATCTCGTCTGTCGCGTCCCGTATTTCAAGCAATATGTTGTCTGTTCTAGTTGATGTCTCCGGTGTCTCCTTGAGCAAATTCTTTTCTGTGCTTTTGACAAAACTGCTTTGACATGTTTTAATTGTATCTGCGCTAATGCACCATTTTAACGTCAATAAAAGTTTAGGAAAAATGTATACATATGGTTCTCAGGAGTAAAAAAGTCCGACGAACCAAATAAAACAACAGAGATAAGGTACATATAAATTTAGAAAAACTAAGCTGTGTACGGATGCACAATTATATATATTTTGAACTCACTCACTATGTACATCTTGCATTGAGACGATAATGAGGCCAGCTTCCGTGGTAACCAAATATTTCATCATTTAATTACCGAAGGCCACATAAGTGGCAAAATTTGTTCTTAGACTGTCGCCGTAGAGCGTTGTTTGTAAACCTGCCGTTCATGACTATTCTTCAAATCACATCGCTTTTTCATATTTTCGTTTCAGAATTTATTCGAGGCACTATACGAGGTAACTGGCGTAAGCATTGGCATAAATAACGGTGATTTTACTATTACCTTTAAAAAGTGTGCAATGCAAGTTGGAGGTATTGTCACAAGACAGCACTATGGCAAACTATTTCAGGTGATAAAAATCGCACTAAGAGACGACAAAACATAAAATCCTCAAACGAAACCGACAAAATAGAGCTAGAAGAGTTTTTGAAGCCGCCATCAGAAGGTATAACAAGGAGGAAGTTCTGCAGGCTGTAAAATGTGGCAGTAGCCTAAAATCTGGAAAGGCACTTTTCTGCACAAGAAAAAGTCTGATGTATGCATTAAGGAAGGCAATGTCAATAACGCATATCGTTTAAAATTTTATTACACTAACATTAGGCTAAAATGGTTATGGCTATCGTCGTCGGTGGCCTTGAACAGCATTTGTGCAGCTGCATAAAAGAGTTATGGTTTCTTCGCCGCAAACTAAACTTGGTACACCATCCAATAGGCAGGTTGCATGTTTGACCTACGTAAGGCTAACGTTAGAATATGTCAAAGCAGTGTGGGGTCCGTTCCATTCGGTGTTAATAGATCGAATAGAAAAAATGCAGAGAGAAGCCGCAAGGCTAATTTTATTGCGTTATTATCAAAATGTCTCATTGTCTGCAAAGCTTTACTTGCTTGAATTGCAAACGATGGCTACACGCCGGAATGTTGATCAACTTAAATTTATTTTTTTTGTTATCAAAGGACATCTCAATAGTGAAACTAAACCTTTTCTTGTTTCCAGACACACCAGCAATGTCAGATCATGCAATCCGTTTGTGCTTCTGGTTTCAAAATGCAACTTTATTGTGTACGCGTATTCTTTTTTTCCACGTAAAATGCAAGAGTGGAATCAGTTTCCAGTACCGGTACTGAATTCGAAGAGAACAGAAAGCTTTGAAGAGCGCGACAAAAGGTGTCATTAACACTGAGTATTGCTGTAGCATTGTACGCACATTGTCATGTTCGAAAATACATCGTTTAGTTACTTTATATTGCATTCTCTACCACCATCGCAATATATATGTGTACGTTTTTGCAAACAGCGTTATTATATTATCTTTGTTTTGTTCTAAATAAATACGTATTTTCTAGTTCTGTCTTCATTATAAAACGTTTTACTTGCTTTTGGTTTGTGTTAACATTTACTGTACCCCCCCCCTGTTATGGCTATACAGCCTAGTTTCAAGCCTACAGTACTTGAAAATAATTTTATAAAACAAATAAATTGTTTAAAAAAGGCGTTACATCGCAGTATATCTTTCATACAAAAGCTTAGATGTGGTTCACAAATTTTTCAACGTGTATTTATTAGCAATTCATTCTAGGATTTCTTCAGACTACCACTCTAGAAGTTTTGCCTTGTATGCTAAATCATTTATCCCTCAAAAGGGCGAAGTTCTGTTCAACTGCTCTTTTGAACGCAACCTCCGAGCCTATTGTCTTTTAATTACCAGCGCTTTTCGAGTGAATGGCGTGCAGCCGGAAGCGGTGGTTCATTGTACGGATTGCCGCATTCATCTGGGAATAAATCCAGGCGGCGTAGGCTGCACCAGCCTGCTGTCACGTTGTGGCCGCATCGCCTGTATACGCTAGGCAGTGTCGAAAAAACATCTGGCGCCATGAAAGAAAACGGCGGTCCGCGCAGACGCGTGCATAACATGCCCTTCATTACAAGCGCAAAGTTGTGAAAAGAATAATCTCAATCCAGATTGATTGGTCGGCGAACCATTTATGCTTACTTTTACTAGCGAAAGCGGGAGAGCCACTGTTTCTTCGGTTAGTTCATATCCAAGCTTGTTCTATTCAAGTTCAAGGTTGTTCATATATCACTGTGGTCTACAACTTGGCCTAAATATTTGCCATTTGCAAAATACACTTTAGGCATAGTGTACTTTTTCCGCGTCCTTCATCTAACTGTCTGTAGTTTCTTCCGCACATTCAATACCATAGCAACGTTGATTGATTCCGTCACTGCATATTTGGGCTCATTCTAGGCTTTTCACGCGTGCAAAACAACGTGAAGAATGGAGAACGCTGGAGCTCAAGTAAGGCATTTATCTCCGCTGAGGTTCGCAGAAGGAAGAACCTTGATGTCGCACTTCATGCACATGTGACAAAGGTAGGTAACTACGTTATATGTGTGCCAGAAAATTCAACTTATGTTGAAGATCTACCTAGAACATCACATCAAGCCCAGAACCTTTCAGAATATTCGAAGTAAATGCATTGAAAAACGCAGAGTTCTTTATTCATTTATTTGTTCACAATAACTTAATTCGTACTTGTTCATTATAAAAACAACGGGGCATGCAAATACAGACACAAGAAGGAAGTCAGGACATCGCGAAAGGCGTTTGTGGTGCCTTGGCTTCCGTCTTGTATCCGTGTCTAGAAGCCTTGGCTTTTAAAATAAGTTGTTTTCCCGTTGCCTTTAAAGAACAAAGTCCAAAGCATTCTAAGAGAGCAGTTCTTGCAGGTTATTTTTCAAGGCACAACTGCTGTGGGCGTTGAGTACAAACGGCACCACAGAAGGTTCATGGTTCGAGCCAGGAGGGAAGTGATTCTTTGCGCTGGGGCCATTGGTTCTACGCAGCTGCTCATGCTGTCTGGCGTAGGACCGCGGGAACACCTCGAATCATTAGGGGTATGTGGATGGTTCGAATACGTTCACTTATACGCCTATACTGCTGCCCTATGTGCATTGGTCCGAGAGCAAGGTCCAAGCCGTACAAAAAACTTCTCAAAATATATCTAGGCTGTTCAAATTTTAAATGGAAATCCTAAAAAAATCAAGCATTATTTCGCCTTAACGTGTTAGCTAAAATGTCTGGTGATAAGCACAGTTTCAGTTCACGTAACAATGTCTGACGAACTGGTCTTTGAACATTCGCTCCTGGAGTTCAGCGCTTTAGAAAACGTGAAGCATTGTTCTGCAGTTTATAAAGAATTAGCGTTGAATGCAGCAGCATAATTTGTCTTTTCTTGTTGCTTGTTTATGTGTACATTATTACGTTACAAATGCTCTCAATAAACAGTAAATATTTTGCGCTCGTCGCGTCTTATGTCTTCTAGCTTCATCTTGTTCTTTACGTTTTTGCTGCTTTCATCATATGAAAAGTAGTAAACGGCCATTTGCTGTTTGATGTGATGACTAGGTCTATTATGTGAATCAGAAATGTAAGGGAACTTTCTTTCAAAGTCGAAGTTAGAAAATTCATACTCTCTCTTTAAAACACGTCGTGATCACAATACTCAGACATTTTCCGATGCCTACTTGAATTTAACATCTGCAACTTTACTAAAAAGGATTCTTTGGCCCATTTTAAGTCTGGCAAACTGTTATATCATACACATGAGAAATCGTTATATAAATTGCAGATAAAAGTCATTGCCGATCTCCCGGTCGGTGAAAATCTCTATGATCACGTGACCGTGAATGGAATCGCCGCAACATCAGCAGAGAACATCCAGATAAACTACTATTCGCCGTCTGCTCCTTTTGAGTATGCTCTGTTTGGATCAGGTAAGTACAAATCAACAGGAGCGTTCGATATCTCGTTTGTTTGAGCGATTTCAAGAGCGAAGCTGTTATCGCTCGGTATACAGTGTGTGGCTGTGTCTGGGTCTGTGTCACAAGGTTTGGACAAATTGCACCACTCACATCTACAGTATAGTCTTAAATACCCTCACAATGAGAGAATGACTAAAAAGCGAAACACGGAAAGAAAAAAGTAGACATAGACAGATTCGAAGAAACTTACAAAGCAATACAAAAAAAACTGTTGCCGGAAAGATTTTTCACAATGCCGATTCCAACCCTCATAGCCTCGATCCGAAGGCAAGCGTTTTATCAACTTGGCTATCCGGCACACTAGGAGCGCATCGCATGAACTTGTTGATAACAGTGAGGGGAGGCGGTTGGAAAGATGGTCAGTGTGAGGAGGAGAGATGTGATGTGTAGGGGAAGAAAGAGGGGAGAAAGTAAAGCATAGCACAAAACATTGAGAAGTAGAAAAATGAAGAAAAGTGATGACAGAAAAATAAAAGATACAAAATATCAACAAAAAAGTAGACAGAGCGTCACTTTAGGGATCAAACGGCTTACGCGCTGCGCTATCTATTATACCTCTACGCTGTTTCTGCGTGAGGTATGGGCTTCTTGGAAGTCGTCGGGAAAATTGTCGATACTACGAAGGGTGATGACATAAGTCGTTTTAAGTAGGCTGTGACCTGCTGCAAAATGTAAACTTAGTAGCATACCACTCTAGAGAAGATAAATGTTACAGCATATTGAATGGCATGGTTCACACAGCTAAAACAACTCGTGAGATCACTTCATTGAGCTAATCATCACATACATTTATTAATACAAAACACACAGGGATCCCAATGAAAATATAGTGATGCTACTAGTAGTAAATGCAATGTGAACGGGAAGAAAGAAAAGTTGACAAAAAGATAATTTGCCACCAACTAGCACTAAAACCACGTCTTTCAAAAGACGTCTCTAATGCTCTACCACTCAGCTACTACCATGGTGCTCATCCCTCCGCGACACTACAGGTTGCATATGTGCAGTTTACCGTGGCAGCATTCGCCCGCGTGTCTGGTGCTGTTACAGTGAATGTGCAACACTGTTTTGAATGTGGATGCATTTCTTAGCTGGGCTATGTCAGGCATCCGGCATTGTCGGTGGCACCCATTTCGCCCCTCTCACTCTCTGCTCTCCCTTCCTCTTCGATAATAGCAACAGTCGGGTACGCGTGCTTATCCTCGCCCCTTGCGACTGGATAATGTGTTGCGAGAGAGTGTAGGAGACGATAGGCGCAGTGCTTTGCTGCCTTTCTGTCGCCATTCACTCTCTCTCCTCCCTGCACCCCACTTTCTCGTCCACTCTTGCCTTACCCTCGACCGTTCGCTAGCTGGACGCCTCTAAAAAACAAACGGAAATGTGTACTCGAGGCGCCGCTGTTAAACGTGAACGCCGATCCAAAGTTGCTGTTTGTTTTGTTCAGTTCATATTATTTTTTGACTGTGCGTAATAGCAATTAAGGCTGGAAAGGCATACCACGTTTCTCACGACAGAAAAACGGCACGTGCACTGAACGGAACTATCGGCTGCATGGGGTAAGCAAAAAAATTATTACGTGCCTGAAATAGGCTACGAAATGCATTACAATCTTCTTACGATAATATATAAAGAAAGGAAGTGTGAACTTAACGGTTCGTTTTTTGGACACTACAAGATAAAAATTGACTGACGATGAAGCCAAGATAAGCTTAGAAAGCGTTATTGAAAGTTTTTGTAATGCAAATCTGAACATCGCAAAGTGTACAAAACGATAACATGCCACAGGCTAGATGCCAACCGGTGACTTACACATATCGCGTCTGAGCTGCGGGGGCTGTCATTCCTTTGTCCACTTCATAGGATGCATATCTGAATTGAAACAAGGGCACCACCTGCTCTATTGGTGCGAAGATGATGTGAACGCCGCCTCTTGTCGTTGGTGCGAGGGTGCGTATAGCTGTTGGCATTGCTTAGCAGGCGATCTTATTACAAACTAGCAGCTGACCAATAATCCCTTACATAATACCTGAAGACAATACGTCGGCCAGAATGAAACCATCGCTATGAAAGAAGGAACGAAGTATGAATAAAACGACTAGAATTGTTGGTATACTTTCCTTGTCATCTTCGTCTATTAGATCCCTTACATTGAGTCTAACAAATCAAGCCATCTCTAAATTATTCTTCTTTCCTTCACATACATTGTAGCGTAGTATATGCCTAACAGCAAGCTATTGTACTTGAATCTCTCAAAAACAATTCGCAATAGTTCATATTTTTGTGCATTCCCAATGATGTGAGGAGCACATTATTTTATCTCAATTTCATAGTTTAACCTGTAAGCCTACTCACGCGTAATTACCTATTTTTATACTCCAACATTCTTACTGCTTCTATATAGGACTGATTCCTCAACTTTGGATAGTCATTTCAGAGCAGAACGAATAGAATAACATTGGCAATCTGTGTGGTGCATTCGTAATGTCCACTATTTTCAGACTCTGTGCGAAGACTCGTCCTCCGTGGAAGCGTTTCTTTTCTTTTGTGCACTTAGGAAACTAGGCTAAATTCTTCGAAACGTTTTGCGTTCTACGCTTTCCTGCAATAGATTGATAAAAAAATGTAGAAAAGGCGACAGCAGGTTGGATTCTCTTAAGCACATGAATATGAAGTAAAACGTCGCAATCTCAGTTATGCATCATATATACAATCAGTGGCGAGACTTCTCAATTGATATAGGGAAACTAAACTTGCTGTTGAGATTGCACTTATTTAAAAAATATTTCCACCGTTCAGCCATGCAAGCAAAGATCGGATAACTTATGAGTCACTTCACTTCAGGTAAGATTCTGATTGAACCGTGAGAACGGGTGATTAATGATTTGATGAATTTGAGTGAGTCACCTTGTAAAAAAAATTAACAGAATTTGAGTCCCAGTGGGTCCGCCTCGAAAACATAGACTAATCAAAGTCCGAGTGAAATCTAAGCGGGAAATATATTTCGTGATGGTGTCTAAGTGAGGTACATACTTTTTACCAACATATGCCCAAAACCAAAAAAAAAATATCTTAGATGAGCTGCTAGCTCTCGGCTGATGACACCTGACGTATTGTACTTGACACTTTAGCATCTTTCCGCCGTTCTTATAGAGATCAATTGGCGCAAGTACTGCAAGTACTCCCACTTCACGTAAACTTGCCCCTTACGGCAATTATGTTGTTTTTCTGAAGTTTTAGAAGTCATTCATTTTTAGCTATTACGTCAATATAACAGTGTTTTTACAAATTATTATTTACGTGGTTCAGCAAACGAAGTTTACGAATCGATGAAGAAGCTTCATTTAGATAGTGTATTTAAGCCTAAATCAAGGAAAAGTAGCTGTATTGTTCACATGTGCAAAAACACCTAATCATTGAACTTTTTTTTTCAGGCCCACTAAGCCATGCTTATGGCGTCGAATGTGTCGCTTTCTTAAGTACGCCGGGCACTGATGCCACAATTCCAAATATTCAGTTTCTGCTTGTCAGTCTCAATCCTACGACTATTGAAGCGGGGTATCTGGCCAGTCAAATAGGAGTTTTACAGGTAAGCTTTTTTTGTTTCCATGAATTACTTTTAAGCAATTATTTTTTTTAAAACAGCTCCAATATATGTGTAAAATACGAAAGACTTATGAGAATTTGCAAATTTTGAGTATCACGGTTGTGAAACAACAATAACCAATAACAATTAGTAAAAAACTGGTCGAACACTACGCTTGCACTAATGTGTAAAAACGTCACAAAAATTTGTGCTTTGTGCGCCTTGCTTAGTGCGCCCTGCGCGATAATCAAGAGTTCTTGTTTGTCTTCACGGAGGCTTCTAGTACGGCGTGCCTCAAAATCATATCGTGGTTTTGGTTAACCAAACGTTGGACAATACATTGCAGCATATGTAGACCAAATAATAGATATTGTTATGTGTTACAAAATGCCTTCAGCTCGGAAGAACTGAGCCGGTGGGGAGACGCACCGAAAACTGGCAAGATGGTTGCTTCAAAATTCAACAACTAACTAGACCGTGAGCTGACCTAGAACATCGTCTTCTGTTCTAGCGGGTAGCCATGGCTTGCGCTCGCCATACCTAGCAGCCAAGTGGCATTGATCTCCCTCTGAAAAAAGTGGACATTACTGTAATGCTCGAAAAGTACAAAGGCAAAGTCGGGGCGAACCAGCAGAACAGACACGCATGTAATATTGTAACGAACAAATACAGCGCCGGAAGCTAAAACAGCTATTTAATACTGGCGAACTTGTGCCCGTGAACTAAACACACAAAGGTTGTCAGCTCGCTAGTCAAAACCTCGTCAAGTTTTTCTCTTGCGTCTCGCCTCTAGCTGCTCCTCGAAAAACCGCCAGCATTCCTTTTCCAGCGCGTGGTGTGGTGACACGTGCAGCCAGCATTGCATGGCGCGTTTAGCTTGGCGCGTTTGGCTTGTCAGTTGGTGTGGCAAAATTCATAAGAGCAGGAAGCGGCGCAAGACTTTGTTAGGTGCCAAACAACATGCGGCATGAGTCCCCATCTCGAAACACATCGTCCCGATGCGTACGCTGACGTCGAACAGTTTTGTAAAGGAGTATTTATCTGATGTTTGAGCACAATTATCAGTTGTCTCGTTCAGTGCCTTTCGTAGTACGGTTTCATTCGTACTACATGTACGACTCCTGGGAGATTCCTGCGTCGGGTTGAGCACACTTGCCCTTCAGGAATTACTTCGTAGTTTAGCCTGCTTAACCGGCAAAGTTCTTTGTAAGGGCCTAAATAGCGCCGCATCAGTTTTTTCGATAGGCCAGGTGCGCGTATAGGCGTCCACACCCACACTTTGTCTCCGGGGTTGTAGTGTACGTCTCTGCGCTTCAGATTATAGTGACTTGCGTCGGAGCTTTGTTGCAAAATGATACGATGTCTTGCCAATTGCCGTGCCTCTTCTGCCCTTTCTATGCAGTCGCTGATGTGTGAGTCACTCTCATTGAAATTGTTGACATGTAACATCGCGTCTAAGGTTATTGTGACCGCCCAACCGTAAACAAGTTAAAATGGCGTGAAGTGTGTCGTTTCTTGTACTGTGGTATTCTACGCAAATGTAGCATAAGGCAAAATACTGTCCCATGTCTGGTGCTCAACGTCCACATACCTCGACATCATGTCGGCAAGAGTTCTATTGTGCCTTTCGGTTTATTCGTTTGTTTGCGGATGGTATGCTGTAGTCCTTATATGGTCGGTGTGGGTGAGCTTCATAACAAACTGCATCAAACGGGTAGTAAATGCTGTTCCTTTGTCTGTAATGACAACCTGCGGTGCGCCATGTCGTAGTACAATCTGAGTGACGAAAAACTAGGCTACTTCGTTCGCCGTTCCTTTCACGAGAGGTGATGTCTCAGCATGTCGAGTCATGTCTGCTGCTACAACAATCCAGCGTTTTTCCGATGAAGAAATAGGAAATGGACCAAGCAAATCCATTCCCACTTGCTGAAATGTCCCTTTTGGTGGCTCTATTGGTTGCAACAGACCCGCTGGTTTCGATGGTGGCATTTTGCGTCTCTGGCAATCCCGGCATGACTTAACATAATGCTGCACTGAATCCCTTAATTTCAGCCAATAATACATCCGGCGAATTCTGGCCAAAGTGCGAGTACTACCTATATGGCCAGCCGATGGGTCATGACACGCTTCTAAGATAAGATTTCTGCTCGCAGTTATGATGGTGCAAGAAGCAGAAACGTCTCACCGGTGTTTACGAAGTTGCGCTTGTATAGTACATCGTTCCGGAAGACATAGGGTGTCAAACCACGGACGAAAACTCGTGGTACCTCAATTTTGTGACCCTTCAAGTATTGGATAAGCGGGCGTAGTTGCGGGTCCATTCGCTGAAGACGAGCCATCTCCGACACATTCAGAACTCCAAGAAATGGGATGTCTTGTTCTTGGTCAGATGATGGAGACTCAACAGGTGCGCGAGACAAGCAATCCGCGTCATTGTGCTTGAGACCGGACTTGTAGACCACAGTGATGTCATGTTCCTGCAGACGCAGGCTTTATCTAGCAAGTCTTCCTGAAGGGTCCTTGATGTTTGCCAGCCAACACAATGAATGATGATCACTGATTGCTCAAAACGGTCTGCCGAAGAGCGAAACTTGCTGATGGGCGAAACTTGCTGATGTCCCATACAACTGCGAGACACTTTTTTTCCGTCGCTGAGTAATTGGACTCAGCATTCGATAGAGTACGGCTCGCGTAAGCAATGACCTTTTCTTCTCCATTCTGCCAATGAACGAGAATGGCACCGAGACCAACGTTACTCGTGTCGGTATGTATGTCTGTATCGGCCTCTTCGTCAAAAGGGGCAAGTATTGGAGGAGACTGCAAACGGCGTAGCAACTGTGAGAAAGCCGCTTCTTGTTCTTCCCGCCAATATAATGGTACACTTTTTTTCGTTAGCCGTGTCAGAGGCTCAGCGACCTTAGCAAAGTTTTCAATAAAGCGTCTGTAGTAAGCACATAGTCCCAAGAATCATCTGACAGCCTTTTTTTTCTTGCGGTTTCAGAAATTTTTCAACTGCTGCAATCTTTTCCGGGTCTGGGCGGACGCCTTCCGCACTAACTATGTGCTCAAGGAACCGAAGCTGATGAAATCCAAAGAGACACTTTTCTGGTTTGATGGTCAGTGCTGCCACGCGAATGGCGTCCAGTACCATTCTCAGTCAGTGGATGTGCTGCTCGAAGGTAGAAGGAAAAACCACTACATCATCGAGGTAGACGAGACGTGATTGCCGTTTGAGTCCGGAGAACACAGTGTCCATCATCTTCTGGAAGCTAGTGGGAGCAGAGCACAAACCGAAAGGGAGCACTTTGAACTCGTATAGTCCGTCTGGGGTCACAAACGCCGTCTTCTCGCAATCTCATTCGTCCACCTCGATCTGCCAATATCCAATTTTTAAGTCCAACGATGAAAAGAAGTGAGCATTGCGTAACTTATCCAAGGCATCATCGATTCGTGGAAGTGGGTAAACATCACGCTTTGTGACTTGGTTCAGCTTTCTGTAGTCAACGCAAAACCGCAGAGTGTTGTCCTTCTTTTTGACTAGCACTACCGGTGATGCCCATGGACTTTGGATGGCTGGATTACATCACCATTGAGAATTTCCTGCACTTGGTTCTTGATGGCTTCCTTTTTTGGCGCTACTCGGTATGGGTGCTGATGCACAGGTCTCACGTGTTCTTCGACCATGATACGGTGCTTTGCGGCGGGAGTACGTCCAACTTTAAACGAGGTGTAGAAGCACTTCGCGAACTCTCTGATGAGGTCAGCAATCTGTTGCTTCTGAGATGACCAGACCCCTCTGTCAATGTCTACTGACTGGAGTACGTTATCTGCTCTCTGAAGCTTTATCAAGCGTGCAAACATCTGAGACTTGCACATACTCATGCAGCGATGCTACGGATGTTCCCTTCGCAACATCCTGCAGCTCAATTCGAAAGTTAGTTAATAGGAAATACGCACATCCATCACGAAGGCTCACCAGGCCTCTTGCCATGCATAGTGCGTTTTCTAGTAGCAGTCCGATGTTTTCGTCCACTAATCCGTCACAGTCACGGAGAACTTCACTCCTCACAAGAACGGTCACACTGGAAGGTGGCGGCATGGTTACATCTTCGTCCACAATGCGGAGAGGTAGAACGATTGGTTTCTCCGCATGACAGAAGGCGACGGCATTCTCCGTAGAAAACGAAACCTGGGACTCTTGCAAGTCGATGACTGCATTGTTTGTCTGCAAAAAGTCCGTGCCTATAATCAGCTCCCGGGAGCACTCAGAAAGCACAATATAGCTGCCGACATACAAAAATCCTCTTATTCCTATCCTTGCAGTGCATAACCCGACGGAACTAACTAAGTGCCCTAAAGCAGTACGTACCTGAGGTCCGGTCCAATCAGTCATCACCTTCTTAAGCTTCTTTGCGAGAGCATTTTTGACAACGGAATATTCTACATCAGTGTCTATTAGCGCAATGGCCTCGACGTTGTCCATTGTGACTAATATCTTGGAGGTAACGTCGCTACTCCTGCACTTGTCCGTCGTTGCGTAATTGCCACCGTCCTGTTGGGCTAACAATGGAGAGTCTTCAGTTGTCAGTATATCAGTGGCCTCACCTCCAGAGGTGGCCGGCTCTAGTTTTCTCGCCGCGGGCTAGGCGAACGTGATCTTCGGAGATTTGATGATGGACGAGCACTCGGCGACCAATAGCGCATCGGTGCCGTCGAACGCGACTCCCGTTGTTGCGTGTCTTGAAGTGAATAGCGTGAAGACCAGTATTCTTCGATTTCGTAGGGCCGTTTACCGTTCTGTGGGCATAGTGTACTGACTGGAAAACCACGCAGTCTCGCTAGACGATACTGGCACGCCAGGTAAAGGTGACCTGCTTATCCGCAGTGGTAGCGAAGGGGCCGCCGGTCTACAGTGCGCCATACATCGCTCTAACGTGGTCTTGTTTCCGGCATCGGTAGCGGCGTACTCGGAGAAAACGTCGGAGGCATCACAGCAGTCGCGGCCGTCCGATTCATGCGTCCGAGGTCCTTTCGTAGAGCTTGCGTATACGACAACTGAGGCGGAGGCTCCGGTTGTGCGCGCTGTATTACCTTAGGTTGTGGTTGAAGGTCCGCTTGCCGCACTTCTTCGCGCACAACGTCCGCAAGTGACGACATCATTGGATGAGCATGAGTCATTTGTATATTCTGAAGTTCTTACCTTACGACAGCCCTCGCCATTTCACACAAAAGGTCATTGTTACTCATGTGGGTTGTCGACGCCGCGCTAACAGATGAAACGCTTACGTCCCTGTTTTATTGGCGCGCGCGCTGCTGCAGGGTCTTTTCTATCATTGTCGCCTCTGATCTGAACTCAAGAAGAGAGCGGGGTGGATTACGCACCAGGCCTGCAAAAAGCTTTTCCTCGACTCCACGCATCAGGTGCTGCAAATTTTTTTCCTCAGCCATGTTCGGGTCGGCCTGGTGGAGCAGTCGGGACATGTCTTTATTGTGCTCCGCGACGCTCTCGTTGATCCGTTGGTTTCGCGCCTGAAGAGTGGCCTCTGCCTTTTCTTTGCGGTCCGTGTTGGGTAAGCAGCAAGAATCTTTCTTCGAAAGTCGTCCCATGACAATAAGGAAGCTTCGTGGTTTTCGAACCACGTACGCGCAGAATCTTGCAGTGCAACGTAGACGTAGTGAAGTTTCCTGTCTTCGTTCCAACCATTCACTCTGGCAACGCGTTCGAAACCGTCGAGCCAGTCCTAGGAATCCTCAAAAATATCACCGTGAAATACCCCTGGTATGCGGAGCGGGTCCATCACAATATGAGATAGTAATGAAGTCGCTTGAGTGGACATTGCAGGGGCTCCGGAACTTACGTCTTCCACTGGTCTCGAAGAATCGAAGAGGGCACCAAACTCGGGCTGCTCACCTCGTAGGCGACGACTCGTGCGTTGGTGTACGGAAATCAACAGCGCTGGCTTCAACTTTCGGGGCTCTGGGCTATGTTCCCTATCCTAAGATGGGCTTGGAATCATACCCAGCACCTTCACCAGTTTGTAACGAACAAATACAGCACCGGAAGCTAAAACAGCTATTTATTAAAGGCGAACTTGTGCCCGTAAACTAAATACACAAAGGTTGTCAGCTCGCTAGTCAAAACCTGAGCTGCTTCTCTTGCATCTCGCCTCTAGCTGCTCCTCGAAAAACCGCCAGCGTTCCTTTTCAAGCGCGTGGTGTGGTGACACGTGCAGCCACGGTTGCATGGCACGTTTAGCTTGGCGCGTTTGGATTGTCAGTTGGTGTGGCAGAATTCATAGGAGCAGGAAGCGGTGCGAGATTTCGGTAGGTGCCTAACAACATGCGGCAATATAAAAAACAGAAATAAGGTTCATGCTCAGTCGCGCAACCACGCAAAGTACGGCTTCAGTCGCACTACGTGCATAATCTCCGAGGAGTGCCTTCGCCGACATGGCGATAAGGCGCCGACAGGGAGTACCTTGTAGTTCACATCGCTTACGCCTCACAACACTTTGCACGATCCGAAGTAGTACTGGAGTTCACACCCAAACTTGATCGCCTGGATGCTATTCAACTTGTTGATAGCGAGCCTTGTAGTGGTATGTGTCAGTACTCTGCTGGTGCGTAATGTGTAGGCCTGCTATGTGGCGTGCTTCTTCGGCGTACTGGAAAAGCTGCAAAGCGTCATGAGTGATCAAAGCGTCGCAATTGTGTGGAAGCATCGCATCCAGCATGGTCTGGACCTGACGTCCATAGACAAGACGGGAAGGCGTGAATCGCGTAGTTTCCTGGACGGCAGTATTGTTTGCGAATGTGACGTACGATAGCACCTGGTCCCAGGTCTTTTGCTGGAAATCTACGTACATAGATAACAGTTCAGCGATGGTATTGTTGAGTAACTCTGTCAAGCCGTTGCTCTGCGGATGATACGCCGTGGTATTTTGATGGCTCGTGTAGCTGAGCTTGAATACGTCATGAATGAGCTGGGCCGTGAATGCTGTTACGCTATCTGTGATTACACACGATGGGGCGCCATATCGAAGAAAGATCTGGTCCATAAAGAATTGGGCGACGTCGAAAGCCATAGCGCGTTGTAGTGTCTTTGTTTATTGGTTGGGGTTTAACGTCCCAGAACCACCATATGATTATGAGAGACGCTGTAGTGGAGGGCTCTGGAAATTTTGACCAACTGGGGTTCTATAACGTGCACACAAATTTGAGCACTCGGGCCTACAACAATTCCACCTCCATCAGAAATGCAGCTGCCACAGACGAGATTCGATCCCTTGACCTGCGGGTCAGCAGCCGAGTACCTTAGCCACTAGACCACCGTGGCGGGACTTCTAGTGCCTTTGTTTTGGCGTGCTTTGTCAAATAGTCGGTGGCTACTACGATGCACTTATTGCCGGCAGACAATAGCGGTAAGAGCCTCAGTAAATCCATTACTGTTTGATTGAATGGTGCTCTAGATAGTTATATTGGTTGAAGAAGCCCCATGGGCTTCAGAGGCGGGGATTTGCAGCGTTGGCATTCTCGGCAGATTTTCAGGTAATGCTTAACGGATGCGGAAAGCTCAGGCCAGTAGTACTGTTGTCTAACTCGAGCGAGAGTTCGAGAGGAAACTAAGTTACCAGATGTGGGCTCATCTTGGCAGGTGAGAAAAATGTCCTCACGCATGTCAGTTGGCACAACTAGAAGATAGGATTTCTTATTGCCGTTGGAGTTTTTCCTTTACAGGACACTGTCTCGCAGACAGAACGACAACCAACCTCGAAATACATCAAGGTATGGAAGAGTTGCGTCCTTCAAGGTTTTTGATAACTGCGCAAATTTCAACGCCCGAACACTGTTGTGTATTCATATTCGTTGTAGCAAGGGCCTCAAAAAACTACCGTTATCTTCATTGTCGTGGCCACAAACTTCGACAGGTGCACGACACAATGAATCAGTAGCTTTGTGCTTGCGATCCAATTTGTGGGTGATCGCGAAATCGTATTCCTACAGACGAAGACTCCATCGTGCCAGTCGCCCACACAGATCTCGTAGGTTGGCTAACCAGCGCAACGAATGGTGTTCGGTCACTGTTTTGAAGTGGCGTCTGTCACAGAACGAGGGCTGAAAAACGGGCGTGCCGCCAAATTGTCGCGACGAAACGCCGGAGTGATGCCGCGAAGTCAAAAGAAAAAGAGAAAAAGGAAAACAGGCTCCCCGGGCGAACGCTCTCCCCTTGGAAGCGTGACTTCGCTGACGAACCTCCTCACCCCACATCGGCGACCCAGCAAGCCCGCGAAATTTCCAGAACGAAAGAGGCGTGGTCACGCCGAGTTGACTCATCCGACGCGGAGGGTATTGGAACTGTCTCGCCCTCTCCCCAGCCTTCGCTGCGTATCGCGCCGACGAAATGACGAGAACCTTCTGGAATCTCCCGCGGAAGGTATTTAATCGAGCGGCCGAGACGAGAGAGCAGAAGAAGACGGAAGTTAGCGCCAGAGCGCGTAGAGATTCCGCCGTGTAGTCGGCGAAGGTTTTGTCCGTAGCGACAAAGCAGGAGAAGAAGAGGATTTCCAGCTCAGGGGTGAAGGCTCGAGCTACAGGCAAGAGCGTGTGTTTACCGCTATCGAGCGAAGACGCGTGGCAACAGCTGCGTGTATGAAGCCGACGTGTTCCGGCGAAGAAGTTGAAGTTTGAAGAGTGGCCAATTGAAGACGCGAGGTTTCCTGGAAGAGAAACTTCAGGGGGCAGCGGAACGACAACAACGCTGGACTTTGAGTGAGTATTTCTCGGAAGAGTATCATTCAGACTTTTGTTCCAAGGACTTTTGACTGAATAGGTTTTCTATCTCTTTATTCTTTAAGTGTCTTGGTTGTTCAATGCATGCGACTGCATTGTAGTGCGTATTGTTGTCTCTGTCTGTTGTTTCGAGTGTGGCTGATTGTACTGTGTAATTCGTTGTTTGATTGGTGACATTTTATCCTCAACTATTGTGGAGTGTGCATACCTGTGTATTGTTTTCGATCTGCCGTTATTGAGAATATAATTTTGTTTGTTTATCAACTCTCGGCTCTGACTTGTTCTTTGGGCCACAGCCGGCGTCCGTTGGCGCGCCAAAAAGGACCCCTTCTAAATTGTTCCGCTTTCGTGGTGCGGTTCGGGGGTCGATACTTCGGCCCTTGGAATTAGCCCGGCGATCGCCTCCCGAATTAACGGGACCTGTGTGACAATTATTCTGGCGTCCGCGACACAGGACCTTTTGGTGCACAGTGTGTCCAAAGTAGTGAGAAAGAGCCTCGAGTTGTTGATAGTGCTATCGGAACGGTTTTGTGTGTTGTTCAGTGTTCTAGTTAACGAGTGCAGGGGAGTGTTCCGATAGACTGATTTAGGCAGATACTTTTTGCGCGCGGCAAGGTTTTATTTGCGAGATACCATGGATCTCGAAAAGTTAGTAGCTCTTGGTGAGAAGATGGGTCATCTGGCGCCGAACTACGGAAGGGGGTTACCCAGAAGGAAAAAGAAGAAAAAGAGAGGGCCAAAGAAGAAAAGGCAGCTAAGCTGTAAAAAGAAAAGGTTGGCGGTCGAAAGAGCCAAAGCGGAAAAAGAAGTTGATATGGAGAGAGAAAGGCTGGCAGCTGAAAGGGTGAAAGAAGAAAGAGAGCAGCAATTGAAGTTGGAGCTGGAGAGAGAAAAGTTGGCAGCCGAAAGGGCGAGAGAAGAAAGAGAGGCAAAGGAACGACAGCTGAAGGAAGAAAGAGAGCAACAATTGAAGTTGGAGATGGAGAGAGAAAGACTGGCAGCTGAGAGGGCGAAAGAAGAAAGAGAAACGAAGATGGCTGAAAGGGAACGGCAGCGGCAGCACGAAATAGAACTCGAGCGCCTCCGTTTGCAACAGCGAAGTGAAACTCCCGTCCAAGCTAGAGTTGAAAGCAGCGAACGGGAGGACCACGGCTTCCGCATGAACCCAAGCAAGCTGCTCGTGGCGTTTGATGAAAGGAAGGACGACCTTGACGCGTACCTTCACCGATTTGAGACGATTGCGAGGAGCCAGAATTGGCCGGAACATCAATGGGCAACTGCTTTGAGTACTTGCTTGAGTGGTGAAGCGCTCAGTGTGTACGGTAGGCTGACGCCGACCGATGCAGCCAACTATGCAAAGGTGAAAACGGCTTTGCTGAAGCGATTTAGATTTACTGTGGAAGGATTCCGGGACAGATTTTGGACAGGAAAGCCAGCTGATGGGGAGACGGCTACGCAGTATGCCGCCCGACTTAGCCATTATTTCGACAGATGGATTGAACTTTCAGGGACAGCGCAAGAGTACGATGAACTTAGAGAGCTCCTAATTAGAGAACAGTTTCTTACTAGTTGCCACCCAAGCCTCTCACTGTACTTGAAAGAGAGGAAGGCTGACTCACTTGAAGACATGCTTGAATTGGCTGATCAATTCTTGGAAGCGCAAGGTGGCACTAATTTGGCCAAAGTCAAGAAGGATTGTCCCGATGATTCGAAGAAATTAGCTCCCGAAGAAAAGAAGCGTGCACCAGAGAGCATTCCGCGATGTTTTCTGTGCCACCGAGTGGGTCATCGCGCGAAAAACTTGTCGAACGATCTTTACGGGCCCTACGGCAGTAAAATGTTTTAAGTGTGGTCAGACTGGGCACAAAGCAGACGCATGTCGAAACGGAGCGAGTCAAACTCACCAGGTATTCTGTGTGCTAACAGCACCAAAATCCGATGATAATGTTGTCACCGACGGATTTGTAGAGTTGAAAAATGGGGAGAAAATTCCTATTGTGCGTGCTGTAATGTCAAAACAGCCAACCGGTGTTACGAAAGGAATGCCAACGCTGCCTGGAAAAGTTGCGGGCAAGAAGATTACAGTGTTAAGAGACACCGGTAGCTCCACGGTTATCTTGCGGAGAAATTTGGTACGGGAAAGCGAGTTGACAGGCAGAACGAAACTGGTTTGCCTAATTGACCGTACATTTCGGAATGCTTCCCGAAGCAAAAATCGAGGTTGAAACCCCGTACTTCAGCGGGAAGGCTACTGCTTTATGCATGACGAACCCCCTTTACGACCTTGTCATCGGAAACATTGACGGTGCGCGAGGACTGAATGATCCGGAATGTTTGGGAGAAGACCCTAAGATAGAGCCCTCGCCAACCCAGCGACCGCGAGATACAGTGGGGGAGCATCCCGTGACGGATCTCACTAGAGCCCAAGGTGAAGCCGCAGCACAAGAGACAGCGAATGAGAAGATGATCGAGATGAATGAGTTCACGTGCTGGGCAGCTGGACGTACGTCGGCACGACCCCAACCGACCGACAGTGTAAAAATGACGGAGTCGGCCACTCAGCCCCAATGCCGTGACATGAACAAGCCGGTAAGTAAACCGACAGGACCTGTTGAACGTTATGACCCGTTAACGGTGTCGGAAATGACAACGATGGCTGAGACGCCGCCTCAGATATCGTCGTTGGAAAAGGCTCGCCGAAAAGGAACGAGGAGAAACCAGAAAACGTCGAGCAAGCACCGGAAGAAAGGGCGCAAGCGCTGCTCGAAGTACTCAGGATAGGTGCTGAGGTCGATTCGGAATGTGTTTGGCAGTGCTGAGTGCCATATGTTGTGTTAAGGTTGTGTTATCCTGTGTCACAAGTGTCGAAGTGTCTGTGCTGTGATGTGATGTATAGTGTTGTATAATTGTTGTAAAGACAGAACTTTGTACGATTGTATTGTTTGGAATTTGTGATGTAGCGTTGTACTCATGTACCTGCGGTTATATTTCATGTGTGTGAGTTTGAATTGTAATGTCCAATTGTATTGAGTGATATATTGTGAATATGACGTGTCATGAGCGACGGACTATGTTACAGTCTTTGAGAGTGTGTGGTGACTGTTCGCGCTCGTTTGTGTGGTTTTGAATATTATGAGATAATATTCTTAAAGTGGGGGGTAGTCTCACAGAACGAGCGCTCAAAAACGGGCGTGCCGCCAAATTGTCGCGACGAAACGCCGGAGTCATGCCGCGAAGTCCAAAGAAAAAGAGAAAAAGGAAAACAGGCTCCCCGGGCGCGCGTTCTCCCCTCGGAAGCGTGGCTTCGCCGACGAACCTCCTCACCCCACATCGGCAACCCAGCAAGCCCGCGAAATTTCCAGAAAGAAAGAGGCGTGGTCACGCCGAGTTGAGTCATCCGACGCGGAGGGTATTGGGACCGTCTCGCCCTCTCCCCAGCCTTCGCTGCGTATCGCACCGACGAAATGACGAGAACCTTCTGGAATCTCCCGCGGAAGGTATTTAATCGAGCGGCCGAGACAAGAGAGCAGGAGAAGACGGAAGTTAGCGCCAGAGCGCGTAGGGATTCCGCCGTGTAGTCGGCGAAGGTTTTGTCCGTAGCGACAAAGCAGGAGAAGAAGAGGATTTCCACCTGAGGGGTGAAGGCTCGAGCTATAGGCAAGAGCGTGTGTTTACCGCTATCGAGCGAAGACGCGTGGCAACAGCTGCGTGTATGAAGCCGACGTGTTCCGGCGAAGAAGTTGAAGTTTGAAGAGTGGCCAATTGAAGACGCGAGGTTTCCTGGAAGAGAAACTTCAGGGGGCAGCGGAACGACAACAACGCTGGACTTTGAGTGAGTGATTCTCGGAAGAGTATCATTCAGACTTTTGTTCCAAGGACTTTGGACTGAATAGGTTTTCTATCTCTTTAGTCTTTAAGTGGGTTGGTTGTTCAATGCATGCGACTGCACTGTAGTGCGTATTGTTGTCTGTGTCTGTTGTTTCGAGTGTGGCTGATTGCACTGTGTAATACGTTGTTTGATTGGTGACATTTTATCCTCAACTATTGTGGAGTGTGCATACTTGTGTATTGTTTTCGATCGGCCGTTATTGAGAATATAATTTTGTTTGTTTATAAACTCTCGGCTCTGACTTGTTCTTTGGGCCACAGCCGGCGTCCGCTGGCGCGCCAAAAAGGACTCCTTCTAAATTGTCCACGCTTTCGTGGTGCGGTTCGGGGGGTCGATACTTCGGCCCTTGGAATTAGCCCTGCGATCGCCTCCCGAATTAACGGGACCTGTGTGACAGCGTCCGTAAAGATAAGGCCTAAATTTCATCGCGGCCCAAACAACAGCGAGACACTCAAATTAGTCACAAGTAAGCCACAATGTCTGTCATAAACGGTGACGAGGTTGCATGCAGCGCAGACACCTAGCGCGAACAAATGTGCCAAAGTGCCTACGGCGACAACCTCACCATCCCGTAACTTGTCGGACACCACATCAACTAGGACGCTTGAACGTGGAGGCAACGTGATGCTGTCGGCATAAATGCGAAAGGTGCTGTCACGGATGTCGTCAGATTTGTCAGAGGATCCACCTGTCTAAAACGTCAAGGTACGCTCTCGAAGATCGATAATAGCGCCATGCGCCCGCAAAAAGTCGACTTCCAGAATCAGGTCTCGGGAGTAGTCATGAAGTACGAGGCAGCTGGCGAGAAACGTACGTCCCGAACACTCACTCTGATAGTGCATATGCCGATTGGGGTGACTACATACCGCCGGCAGTACGAATTTGTGCTTCGTACCAAGGCATAACAACTTTCTTTATGTGCGGTGCTAGTTTTCTGCTCATAATCGAATAGTCCGAACCTGTGTCCAATATTGCACTAACATTGTGGTGATTCTCAACTACAACAAGTATATAAAAAAACCTGATTCTGGCTGTTATCGTTGGGGAATCGATCCGGGTCCGTGCTTGCGTTGGTGGGAGGCCTTGCTTGCGTCGTTTGTCAGCGGTCTCGGTCCCTAAGATCGCTGTCGTAACTTTTTCCGCCTAGGGCTTCGCGAGCGCGGCGGCGCTGCCCCTAGAAGGCTCCGAAAATTTGGAGAAGATCGCCTTGGGGATAGGGAGCGTCACTGCCGCCGCAGTGGCATGCGCTGTTGTGAAAGATGTTCTTGAAAGGTTTTCCGTCTTTCGCCGAATCTCGGCCGGGGCGAGTCGACGGCAAAACCTTGTAGTCCGAGGCTACAAGAGGGAATTCCACGGTACACATGTCCAGCTTCACCACAGTGAGAGCGTAGTAGTCGTTAGTCCGGTGTGCGCCAAACAACATATTTTCTGGGAAGCTTCTGTTGATATGCGAAGTGCTGAATATGCTGCAGCGAAGGAAGTGCATCCTTAACCATAGGAATAACGAAGCGCGGGAAGCAGGAATATATCGACTGGCAGCTTCTGCGTGTGATGCCCGACGTGGCTTTGTCGGGACAGGCGGGACATAACTGGAAGGCGGCACTTGGAGAGCCTGACGTACTTCGTTTCTGACGAGGCTGCAAATAGACCCTGTAGTAACTTGGGACTGGCACTGAATCTTTTGTAATTCGTCGCGCACCATTGACTGAATGAGGTCGCGAAGGGACTTGATGTTGATGCTGCTTCCTGCACCTTCGATCTGACCTACTGACGAAGCGACACTTACTTGCCAGTCATACACCGTGGAGCGCTGCTACAGCACATGTTTCATAGCTGTGGATTTGGTCGAAAACTCTGCCACAGTGTTTGGGGGACCGCGAACGAGACCAGAGAAAAGCTGCTCTTTCACTTCTCGCATTTAATGACGGACCTTCTTTCGTTCTGCCATGTCGGGGTTGGCTCGACGAAAGTGGCACGTCATGTTCTCGACGTACATCAAGACACATTCATGCGTCATTTGGAGGCGTGACTGAATCGCTCGCTCGGCTTGTTCACAGCGATCGGGATTGTCCCAACTTTCCAACACGTATCGACGAAAGATGCTCCACAAGGGAAAAGGCTCACGGTTTCCGTACCAAGTACGAGAACCGTCCTCCAAGCTGAAATACACGTTCCTCATCTTGTCGAAGTCGGTACAACCGGTACAACCATTGTAATCGCAGACCCGTTTGAACTCAGCCAGCCAGTCTTCGACACCCTCTAACACGGAACCGTAGAACACCTTCAGCACACATGTCTTCCACAGCGTATGAGGCGTGGCTGCAGTGCTTTCTAGTGCGTTGGAGGCTGCAGTGCCTTCCCTAGCGTTTGGGGGTGTGACAGACGTCATTTTGGGAAGAGATCCACGCTCAGGAGGTAGTCCTCGGAGTCTTCGGCTTGAGCGGTGAAAAGATTTTGTCGCTGCAGGCACAGTGCTACCTGGAGGCATTTGGGATATCGGCTGGGGTTTATCCAGCAGCTCCACCAGTTGTCACGTGCTACAAAAAGTCTTCAACTCGGAAGAACTGAGCCGGCGGGAAGACGCACCAAAAACTGGCAAGAAGGCTGCTTCAATAATCAATGTTCTGGGGCAGCGCGCGCTGCCCCAGAACATTGTCTTCCATTATAGCGAGCAGCCATGGCTTGCGCTCGGTTACCTACTGGCCAAGTGGCAATATGAGTTACAGCGGAAATCCAACAACCTCCTTTTTTCAACCAGGTGGTTGGTTACTGAAGTACAAAATGGATTTCAATTCAAGTGATGGGCATGTATTATTAACATGCCAACTGAAAAAATAGATTTAGAAACATTTGGGCGTGCCTGAACTGAACTCTACCTTCACTGGTGTTGTCATTGTTTTCTTCATTGCATTATAGTTCAATATAATTCTCTAATTCGTTCGTCTCAACAACAACAAATTATTGTGATTGAAGCAGTATAAACTAACGATTTTTCAGCGATAAAGGTACCCTAAAAACGTGCTTGTCTGGGCTGCGCCTTCATTTCTTCATTGCGTCTACCGGGTATTTGCAATTTTTTTAAATTGCGGCTCCTAAGTGCCTGGCTAGCTATATAAGGGCGTCAGCGTAATTCACAAAGTGAATAAAGACGAAAAAAATTAGAGCGTATACACGGGGTGAATGATGGGGAATGGGGTGAAGCTGGGTCCACACGCCAATGCCGCGCCGCTTCTGCCTCACGTTTTTACACTTCAGGGTCCCCGCTGCACTGCCACACCACTTTTCGGCGCGCTTCTGCCTCTCGCGTCCACGCCTCGGAGTACCTTCTTCGAGCACGAGCCGCTGCCACCCTGCGCGCAAGCCGCTCAGCCGCCTTGTCCATCCTCTGGCATGCGCCAGAACGGCGCTTTTGTTGTACTATAGAGTGCCCCCTGGCGTTCGGTGCCGCTGAAAACACGCGGTCATAGTCGCACTAACATCTCTCTCTCCTTCCGTACATGTGGCATCAATCCTTAGTTTCTACAAGTAACGTCTTCTAGTGTTGTACCATTTGCATTTTTGTCGTAATGCACAAGTACCGTCTTTTAGGGCCGGTTCTGGCATAACGACGGGCGGTTACCCAGAACGTGGACGCACAAGCCACGCCATAAGAATCTTCGCCCCTAAAAGTGCCAACGTCGAGCTCAGTGGAGGAGAAAAGATAATGAAAGCGAGAACAGCAAAAGGAGGACAGAACGGCACTAGCGAGACAAAAAGTTTGGCAAGGCCACGGCGTCACGGTAGTGCGCACGTTCACTGATTAACTTTTGTTGATAGCGGCCAGGCGCTGCCTATTCCGGTCTTCCGGTTAGCGAGGCAGCCAGATGGGCTACACACTTTTTCCTCGTCAGTTATTGTACGTGTACTCACGGGGTTTTCCTCTCAATAAAAACCATGCACCTATATACAGTGTCGTCATCGCTAAAGCTTTCCCAACATTGAGCGATGCAACGGGCGTAGTGTCGTCTGCCGCTGGTGCTCAACTACCTGCCCAAACAAGTGCTCTACGTCGTGGACGTCACAATCCCGAGGTGCGTGCCGCCAGAGCAGAAGAGTTTGCCTCAACCTTTAGAGGCGAGGCTCATTACGCTGTGGCTCAGACACTCCTTCATGGCCACCCCGTATTTCACACAATGTTCACTATATGAGCCTGCGCTGTTGCAGTACTGGAAATAATCACGAGATGGCGTGGATACGTGCTGCGTGTGCTTTGAGTAGCAGAAAAGGAACACAGGCCCTTGTGGCTAGCACTTTTGTATATCAAGGGAGCGTATGATAGCGTTGTTCAAGAGGACTTGTGGGGAATACTGGGCACAGTAGGTGTAAAGGATGGAGTTACCAATCTTTTAAACAATATATATAAAGGTAACAAGGTAGTTATAAAGTGGGAAAATATGCATCCCAGCCCGCAGAGGTAAAACGGTGGCTTATGCAGGGGCGTCTTTTGTCACCCTTGTTGTTCATGATTTACCTACAAGAATTAGAGGCCAAATTAGAGGGAAGTGAACTTGTCTTCAACCGCTCTTTCGTATAACAAGGCAAACTAATTGAACAGGCACTAACAGCATTGATGTACGCAGATGGTATAGTGCTAATGGCCGACAACAAGGAAGATTTGCAGAGATTCATGGACATCTGCGGTATTGAGGGACATAGGTAAGATTTCAGGTTCAGTAAGAAAAAAATTGCAGTCATGATTTTTAACGATATTGAAGGTGGTGCGATTAGAATTCTGGAGGTCACGCTAGAGATAACAAATAAATACAAATATCTGGGCGTATGGATAAGCGATGGGACCAAGTACCTAAAGGAACACGAAATAAACGTGACGAGTAAGGTAACAGGAATGCAGCAGTGATGAAAAACAGTGCACTGTGGAATTACAATAGGTATGTTGTTGTGAGAGGGATAGTGAAAGGGGTCATGGTTCCTGTTCTGACATTTGGCATTGCCATCTTGTGCATGAAATCCTAAGTTCAAGCAAGCCCTTTGTAGGGCAGGATATGTTTCTTTAAAAACCAGAAAAAGGTTGTCTTATTTTACTAACCAAGCCAACAGAAGTAGTTTGAAAGAAATTTCAAAAATGTACAAAGAGTACTTTATTAAAAAAAACTGGGACACATTTGACCCACTGGCGCTAAATTAAAATTCAAAAAATGGGACGCATTTGACCCAATGCTCTTTGAGGGCTCCGGGGTTATATTCGGGCGGCGTGAAAAAGTCCAAACCACGTTGAACCAATACTCCTTGAGGGCTCCTTGGTTACATTTGGCCGGCATGAAAAGGTCCAAAACACGTTGAACAAAGGGGCACATTGCACACAGAACACAGAAGGTTGGTGCGCGCTTCTTTCTTGGCAGTCGAGCACCAACGACACCGCCTCCTCTTTGCAATCTTCTAAAGGTGATGTCCAGCTCCCAGAAATCGGACTTCATCAGCAACGCCTACCATTTTCTGGCCATGTTTGGCACCTTTTTTGTTGTTTCAATACAGGCGATTGCTGGACCCTTTGAATGTTTGCCCGTTTATCAGCTGGCGACGAAGGACGAGCCGGAACCAAAGGTAGCTCATTTCACTGACTGCTTTCATTTGAAGAAAAGCATTTACTATTGCTGCGTGCAGCAGAAAGTAAAAAATTCGGTACCACGACTTCTTCGATCGTCGATCCACCGGGTATGCGTTCCTTCTTTGTCAAACTTGTCGACTCCGCCCATCCAGGTATTGTAGTCGGAGACTGCTTTTGGGCACTGGACGGATATCGATGAGCAATTAGAAAGCTTTCGAACAACGTCTTCGGTGTCGCTGGGGTGATGAAAGTTGGACAGCAGGTGTACGTTTTTCGTGTCCCGCCACTGATAAGCTGTGATGCTCCCTTTCGCACGCCAGATATACTGTTCCTTCTGTAGCTTGTTATCCCGTTTGATTTCGTCAGGTAAGTCCTTGCGGTTTGGGCGAACCGTTCCTGCGGCCAAAATGTTCTTTTCTTTCAAGGCCTCCATTAGGCGTGTGGACGTGAAAAAGTTATCGAAATATAGCTGCGTGCCAGCCTCTACTCCGTCAATGAGGGAGAGCACAACATGCTCACGGAGACCTACGTTCGCAGGTCGGTCTGCACCTTTACCTTCGTAGACCTGAAATTCAATCAGGTAAATTGTCTGAGAGTCGGCTCTGCACCACACCTTGTATCCCCGCTTGATAGGTTTCATTGGAAGGTACTGCTTCAGTGAGGACCAGCCTTTGAATCGTATCATACTCTCATGAATGGCTTGGTGCGCTGATGGAGTGTATTGTCTCTTGAAAATTTCATTCTGTGCAAGAATGAGAGGACGCACTCTTGCCAATCTGTCGTACCCTTGTTTACATTCCTTTTTTTCCTTGGTTAGGTCGGTGAGGTGCAAACAGTTCATAATGGCTTGAAAACGACGGAACGACATAACCTTTGATATTTCAGGACAATTGAAAAAACTGTCACTGCTCCAGTACAGGTACATTTGATGTCTGGGGTTTGTGCTCATTAGCAGAAGTATGCCAAAGTATGCACGGAGTTCATCAATTGTAAGCTCTTTCCAAAGCTGTCGGCCTTTCTGTTTGGCAAAGCGGTTTGTCTCAGTCGCCAGTCTGTTCATGATACCTTCGTCAAAATAAAGAGCAAAAGCTTCACAAGGTGTCGTCGGGAGATTTGCACTGTATTGTGAGTCCCAAATTTTTGGAACACGAATTACGGCATCCGGTTCGCTGCTATTCCATGCCCCAACCTCCTCCTCTTCGACTTCTGCTTCGTCGGAAATTCTAGGCACTTTCTTCTGCCTCCTTTTCTTTCTTGAATAGGTAGCCTCTCGCTTTTGTGGTTTCCTTGTTGATTCCGCCGCTTCGGCTTCACTGCTTTGCTCATCTGAATCGGGTGGAGCGAGCTCGGGTGCGAAGTCTTCATCTGTATCTCTGTCGGAATCACTCGACGTAGGGTCGTCAGGAAGGCTAAAATATAATTCCAGCGCTTCCTCTCACGTCAGCAATCGTTTACCTGCGTTTTTACAAGCAAACAGAAAACAAAAGAGTTGGTGAAATATTTCACTACACATCGAATGCAGGCAGCGGTGGCAATAGGCTTATCCCATCGTCATGCAGTTTTTGCCCTGGCACCATTCGAAAAAAGCTTTTAGGAGTAAGTATTGCTTCTAATGTTGAAAACACCTGATTATTACATGCTGGAACTATTTCTTTCGAAGCACAGAAAAGGGTTACACTCACTTGTCATCTTTATTTATTCTTTCCCGGAGACTCACAATGCGGAAATTTGTGCCGCCGGTGAAACAAGAAACACAATTTTGAAAATAATGTACACCTATCGCCACCTACTGTACAGCTTCCAAACGAGAATCAACAGAAGTGTAAAAACCTCAGTGTAGATGGCAGCAAAGAAAAATTGGGCTTGATGCGTCCCATTGTTTCTCACGAGCAATTCTGTGGAGAACAAAAAATGGAACCTATATTTCCCGTTGCCCTACAAGGGGCTAGAATAGAAAGTAAGCAACGTGAAATGTTTAGGCTTGCCATGGAGCTCATGGGTATACACTAAGTCAGGGAGTACAAGCTGATATGGAAAGGTCATCATTTGAGGGCAGGGAAGCTAGCAGCAAGATAAAATTTGAGAAGCGATTGAGAGAAATTGCGGAGGAGCGTTGGGCTAAGAAGGTATTCAGCTACTTGTACATGAAGAATGCCGATACAAATTGGAAAAAAGCGCACAAGAAAATTGACCGGTAAATACATAGAAAAGAGCAAGGAGCCAAACTATGTGGAGAATCAGCGTCTGGAGAATCGGCGTGGTTAAGAAGTCCGCACTAGAGATCTATCGAACTTTTTAGAAGGAAATTGCCAAGGAAGTATGTATGAGAATACTCGCGGTAGTTTTCACTGTTTGAGGCCACGACAGGAGTATTGCGAACCAAGACATATCGGGCCAAATACGAAGGAGTAGACACAGTAGGGAGTGCGTGTGGAGAGGAGGACGAAACTGCCGAACACTTGATGATGTTCTGTAAAGTTCAGGATGATGGCGCATAGTTTTTCAAAGCACTAGGGTTTAGGGACAGGAAGGCCAAAATAGACTTTAAGCGGGTAGAATTGACTAGAAGGAGGTTATCTGTTTGGTGACGAAAGTTAATTCACAAGTGAAAATTAAACCCTTCACTGCAATGTACGAGCCCTCAACCTAATTATTTAAAAGAAAAAAAAAGAAATCTAGTTGTTGGTTTACTAAGTATTATGGCTTAGTGGCGTTAGCCACCGCCCGATCTAAAGAGCACAGCCATATCATTTCATTCATTCATGTGGCTTAGTTTGATAGCAGTTTGAAAAAATGCAAACATACAGACAGGACAGATGGATTAATGGATGGATGAATGGACAACGGACGAACGGACGGACAGACAGACAGACGAACGAACAGACGGCTGAGCATGAAGCTCGTGAAGCTTCGCCTCATTCATCACCATTCACCCCGTTGGTGTGTTGTGAATTCTTTAGGATGGAAAACATGTTGACAACAACACTCAGAAGTTTCATTAGGCAGTTTTGTATTCATAAGTGACTTGGTTTAGTTATGTATCCCACCCTACCTGCCCAACGTGCCATGTATGACGCGTAATTTGTGTCTTCCTGTACAAACTGGTGATAATGACATGCAAAGTATTTATAATGTAACCTAAATTGTGCTTTCTGTGCTATGTCTGGTATATAACAGTTCTAAACTGCCATTTCCAAATTCCCTAGTATATGGAGTAATTTGATTTAAGTTCTGTGGTTTGCATTTCCACAGCAACGAATTGGTTATCAGGGACGCCGGTGTTGTTTAAAACCTGCCTATTCATTTCATCGCCTACAGTTCCTAAATATGCGTTTAATGTAAGTAGGTAGCTGCTGAGCTCTGCTGCTTTCAAAGATATTCAACTATCGGGGCAGGGATTCAATCCGAGTGCACCAATCTTACGAAATTATTACCTCAGCAGCAAAATGAACAGCGCGAGGCCTATACACAATTGTGGGTTGCAGATTGATGTGAACGATTGGTTTGTAGATTCTGCTTTCAATTGGTTTACTTGGAAACGAAAAAAAAGCATCACAGTATAGTGTGCATCAGCAACGAGTTTACTGCCGCGAATGTTGCACCCAAGTTAGGGTGTTCATCATCTTGCTTTTTCTGCTTGCATCGCCAGATCTGCATCATCACACCATGTACTTGATACGGAAGAACTTAAATATTTTTGACCGTTCGTTCTGCAGAGAAACTGTCTTATACTGGTTTTTGGTTGAATTGGGTCATCTTTAAGAAAAATTTTCTCGTCCAAACTTTTGGAACACTTTTTACGCCAGCGCATCAGCACATTGTTGAGGTATAGAATGTAAAATCTAAAGCAAAAAAGACTTAAGAGATATTAAAGCTAGAGCTTTTAATTAATTGGTATATTTCAAGAAGAGCTTCTGTTTGGAGACGTATTTAGTGCAAAGAAACTTAAGGTGGATTGTTCATTACGTAATACAGTATATAACAACGCACATGAGGTAGATTATTCATCACGTATAACGAACGGTATATTAAAATGGAACGTGGCGAAAACACGACCCGTTCATAGGTCAGAACTCAAAACAAATGATTGCTTATTAGAAAGAAAATTGTAATACCTGGGTAGTTCTTCATTACGTGCTGCATCCAGAACGTTTGCTTAGTTGTATCTGAAGCCGCATTGATAGTTAGGCGCAGTTACCGTTAAGAAGAAATCAGGTGTTTCTACCATTGGCTTTCTGAAACTGCTAGAAGATTTCTTTAGGTAACTTTTCTCAAAACGCGTAGAGAATCAGTAATTACTGCCTACTGTTATATGTATCGAGTCCTCAGTAGTGCCGCTCGCGGGTGACTTGTATTTAGCCAGCCTGGGGAGACAGAGTGTGGCATGTACGGCTGTGGCAGGCAAGGGTCGCATTCGTGTTAGTTTGTAGGTGATTAGATAGTTTGTACAAATAATTGAGAATTTCTTACAGTGCCTAATAAGGTGCCAAGAATTTTCATGGATGTCTAAGGTCATTTGTTTTGACGTGTATTATACCACAAGAGCCATCTCTCTTAGTTTAAGACAGCAAAATAAAGCTGAAACTAGAATAGATCTGCTAGGCGTATGACCCGTGCGTGCTGGGAACCCTTTCTTGACATGTTTCACATCGCCCCTTAAGCTTGTAAAGAGCTCATGGGTGAGTGCTTGTTGCAGAAGCGTTAGGCGTAAGTCATTCAGACACAAATCATACGGTCTTCAGAAGAAAGTGGAGCACTTGTCTTTGTCGCAGCACGCATCTCACGTGCTGTTAGCCATTGTGAAATACATGCACCGAGACATAGACATTGCCGACTGGGTTTAGAAGCACGTGTCCACTCAAAGAAAGAGAACTGCGGTGTTTTAAATATGCGTAGATTATCAAACTATCTGAAAATGATCGCGCATCACTGGCTCATGAAGAATGTCAACTCGGTCCATGAAAAGCTCTCTGGGTGTCTAGGATTACTTCTAGGAAACAAGCACATGTACGGAATAAAGTACTACGATCATTTTTGTCATGTGAGCAAGGAGTCGTGCGATGTGTAGGGTTTACCGTCCCAAAACCACCATGTGATTATGAGAGACGCCGTAGTGGAAAACTGCAGTGATTTTGACCACCTGGGGTTCCTTAAAGCGCGGCGAAATCTGAACACACGGGCTTACACCAGTTTCGCCTCCAGCAAAAATGCAGCCGCCGCCGCTAGGATTTGATCCCGTGACCTTCGGATTAGCAGCCGAGTACCTTAGCCATTATACCAACGCGGCGGGGCAAGGAGTCGTGCACTCCACGCCACTATTGTGTGGCAGTCACTATGTCGCACAAACTTGCAGGTGCAAAATGTCTGTCGTTAACAGCACCGACTGATTCAGCGAGAAGTACCTTGTCCTCTGGCGATGCGCTGCAATGATTGCGGCTGCTCCACGTATTTCGAATGATGCACTGTCATAGGTTCGCACGGCGAGCAATTTGTTTGGAACTTCAAGGAGCAGCTGGATTTCAGAGGTTCAGTAACTTGTGGGTCAGTAGGCCCTGACTTTTCCCTCCGAAGAGGAAGTACGCTGTCTACAGCGCATGTCTTTTCGGTAGTTTGTTTACCCAGATTTTGAAACCTTTCTCGTTATTTTCACTTTTGTCGAATGTAGGTTCCATAGCTTATTTAACTTTATCGTTTTTCGTAGTTGCTTTTACGACCTATAATTTGTGAAATATTGTTTTTTATACCGAAGGCGTGCTTGATGTACAAAATTTAGAGTGCGCTGTCATATTTTTTTATTTTTTAGGGCCTAGTGTCGCGAAGTTTTTTTTGCTACACTTCACAAAATTATATTGTCATTAGTTTGATGCATGCCATAAAGGAGAATTGCGTTTAAGGTAATAAACCTGTTCGGTGCTGAGAGGCTGTGTCCCTCCTCAGATATCCCGTTTCTTTTTGTTATTTTTGTCCATTAACCCTTTCAGATGTATGAAACGTACTACAAGCAAAAGCGAGGATACAATGCATTTATGGTTGTACCAATACTTCTTCATCCAAATCGTCTGGCTTCATTCGGCTGAGGAGCACAGATCCTGAAGAATATCCTATCATTGATCCTAAATTTTTGACAAATGTTGCCGACATCGACACGCTAGTTCAAGGTGAGCATGCACGGGCATTACTTTGTTTCCAATTGTGTGAAGACACACTCATAATTTGTATGACAGAAGCAAACACAAACTGAAGCTGAAAACTAAGTTTTCTCTTCTAACACTTTTCTCTTTATTCAGTCTCCAGTGCATATGAGACAGTCATTGTAAGCGACTTTCCGCCGTCTCAAAGCAGTATGTCCGACCATGCTATCTTTGCTCTTTGTCCTCTAAAAATAGCCGAATGATGAGGCTACAATACTTTTCGCATAATTAAATACCCAATAACGCTGACCCTAATCGTTGGGTGCCGAACATAAATATTGATGATTTTTAGATGCACAGCATAATATTGAGATCAAACTAGTGTGCGTGTGTTGTCGTCAGCCTTACTGTGCATGCGCGTCCCCCTTTCTCTCCTCTCCTAAACTCCATCGCTCTCGCCTCGCCACGCCAACATCGGCAGCACCTTATGGCTTAATATCCCTCCTGCTCTCTCTCCTCTAGGCACCCCTCGCAACGACGTTTACACCCCTATTGCAGATGCGCGTCTCCTCCCATTATCTCTCCTCTCCTACGTGCCCCCTGCTTTATCTCTCCTCTCCTGCATCGCAAGACCAGCGCAGCCAGCGTGTGCTAGCGAGCTGTTGATGAAAAAAAAAACATCTCTTGTGGCACAACTGTTCACTGGCCACCCGTTATATATATATATGAACTGGATCTTTACCTGCAAGGTAGTGCCGGTAGGAGATTTTTTCTGTGCGTTGTTAAAGACTAAAAATTCCCAGCTTGCGCGTTAACTAAAATTGCACTGTAGGTCTTTGTGTCCCATCGGAGTCTTCTGTCTTTGATTGCCGATTAGCAGCGATTCACATGTTCCAGTAGGAAACACTGTTCCATAATTGCGCGATTTTGCCTCTCCTGGTTTCTATTCTGCGCAAAGCCGCCATTAGCGCCAAGGTCAACACTGCCGCCCGTATAAGCGTTAGCACCCGCTGCTTGGCATCAAAGTACATCCATGAAGATTGTGCAGTTCCTGAAAGTAGCACTTCATCACTTCGGTTTGACTCAATTCTCTGTTGACGCTACGCAATTAGCGCCAAGGTCAACGCTGCCGTCCGTATAAGCGTTAGCACCCGCTGCTTGGCATCAAAGTAATCCATGAAGATCATGCAGTTTCTGAAAGTAGCACTTAATCACTTCGATTTGACTCAATTCTCTGTTGACGCTACCAAAAACACAAACTAATTGATCTATTTACGAATGTTAATTTTTACATGGGTATAATTCATACCGGAGGTCTGATGTTCATCATCCATGCGCGTCTGTGTTGCAGACTAGAAGAATTACTCACGCTTGCTCCAAATAAAGCTGTCCCCATCATTCGTGAAGCTGTTGCTGTCACGCAAATGTGCACTGCTCAAAGAAGCATTCCAGGCCGCCACGTTCCCGTCCTCTTTAAGGTGCTCTGTAGTTGCCCTGGTGTCTTTATCTTAGGGATAGACTTCCCACTAAGCATTTCGCCCATAACCACTGTTCTTCAGCTAATCTCGCTTGAACTTTCCCGTTCTACCGGATAATAGCATACTAGCAGTGAACCCTAGAACGTCCTCTGTATCACAGACTTTATCCGCATGTTGTCCTAATGCCTAAAATTCGTCGAACAGGCAACATCTTCACGTATTTTTTACGGCGACTTCATCGGCGAGCCTTCTGTCGACGCGCTTCTAGCTGCAATCGTAGCCGCTAACCATATATATATATATATATATATATATATATATATATATATATATATATATATATATATATATATATATATATTGTATTTATATCTGTATATATATATTATTTATTATTTATTTATTATATTCCTGTTGTATATCTTAAATTTTTATTTCATGAAGAGGTTTCAGCCCAAGGCACTCAGTCTATATGGTGCAATCCTTATCTGATGACTATGTCACTGTTTTTGCAGCAGTCATGTGCTCAGATGTTTCTTGTCGGCCGCCGGTTGTCCCGTGCCTCAACACGGCATTACAGCATCATGTTCACTCTGTACCTTGAACATGGGCAATGAGCCACTCTGAGACGCTTTTTGGCTTCCTGTCACAGCATGTTGGACGGTGACAATGCACCTCTAGGCCAGACTTCTGTTCACTGCACAAACACTGCTGATTCTCTTCCCATTCATCGCCAACCACATCTGATGCCTGCCGTAGAGGTCACCCAATTGGAAGACAACAAGACGCTAGCCAGAGACATTGTTGAATCCTAATCAAGATCTTCTTGAACCATGAATAAATTTGTCGAAGTGCCGCGTCGGAAGCGAGCAGAGTAGTGTTGGCCAACGTCACCGATGTATCACGCGTGCCCTGGACCCAGAGTAAACTCATGCATTCATGCAAATTCTCGACTTCTCATGTACCGCACTCAGTCAAGAACATCCAGAGTTTCGTGGGGCCCTGGTCTTACTTCAGAAGGTTTGTGAAAGATTTCGCATCAATCGCTCAGTCACTTACTGAGATTTAAAGAAAGACTTGCATTTTGTGTTGGGTTCCACCTCAACTACCGTCTTTTCCCACATAGTCACAATTTTGTGACGCCATCAATATTGGTCATTTGGTCTATCCGCTCCGACAAATGTAGGAACCGGTGGTAGTGTTCACGGGATCGAAGCCGCCTTATGCCAGCGCCAACGGGGCTAGACACGCCCATGTTATCAGCTAGGCTAACCACCTCCTTAGAGCTGGCTGGGCAGCGCAGGTACCTATTTACAAAGCGCCAATGTCTTCATCTGGTCTGAACAGTTTCACAGTTTCACTCTTTAAACGGAAAATTTTTTTGTGTCATACCACACCATCATGCGCTTTGTTGTCTTTCTGTCATAAATAACCCTACTGACCGGCTCGGGTCTGCAACTTCCAGAATGTACCTACAGAGTAACGCTCAAGTCCAGACATCTATGTCAGGACGCAGACTGCCTGCCTCACTGCCTGGTAGGTGGATTGTTATGCCTGACACTCATGCCATCGCTTGCGGCTTTCCCGTTTTCTTACAGATGCATATTGGCAATGAACAACTCGCTGGTGCGTCCTCGCGTGTTTGAATCGAAACCCTAGAATTATTGTGCACCAAGCAGTCCCGTCACTCATTTGTCCTCCAAGATGGCGCATTGTGCCACCACAATTTTCACACAAATTGACCAGCATTGCTGATTGTTCTTCTGAAACACTTCCGCTCGGCTGTTCAAGAACTTCATGATTTTTGACGTTGGTAATCCTCGTGTATCGTACACTTACTACAGGATGCACCCATGTTTCTATTAGCCTGGGCTTGCACGCTTCATCAGAATAGACATGTGGCGTGTGTGAAAAAAGCCATGCGGCGAACCACGATCGATGCTTCGCGCCTAATGCCTTAAACACCTTGACATTTTGTCAACACCATTCTTTCGCGTTGAGTACCTAACCTGACAGAAGAAATGGGCCTACTTGGGCTGCTTTACAGCCCTCCTTTGGCAAGATGTCGATAGCTGGGGACACATACCACGCCACAAGGTACGCCATTACACTCGCGCTTCCCACAAGTTGGCCGACAAATGCCACCGACTTCTCACTAAAGAAATCAATTTTGCAACATGGAGCTCTATGCCAGCTGCTTACGGAATGTGGCCGAATATTTGTGTGGCGGGTGATCACCGACATCATACAGAGCGCCCTTCTGCTGCTGTGAGTATTTTCTACATGCATATTGCCAGCCTCTTCAAACACACGCGTGAGCGCAGGATGAAGAGAAGGAAAATCTCTCCCTCGGGATAAGAGTTGAAGACGGTCAGTACTGCAACCACTTTTGTAAATATATCCTGCTAATAGTCTGCAGAATATAGTCTAACGGCTCGACATTCGTTTTAGCACATGCATCATGAATAATTTAAATATTGGGTGTGTGAGTTGGACGAGTTTGCATAACTGT